>BQNB010013321.1:0-77413 GCA_026074375.1 Tanacetum coccineum | reverse complement strand
GACCTCAGGTGGTAGTCCTTGGAGAATGATATTTGTTGCCTTGATATCACAATCAGCTTGAAGTGCTTCCGTAGCAGATAACTCAGAATATTTCTTTGGCCTTGTAACTCCATTTTCCACAATTGAAGGCCAAATGAGTGGACCACTTTCAACGGATTCAAGGATCATTCGTCCATTTTGTCTATTCAGCATGTATAGTTCCATTATGCTTTTCCAAGAATCATACATATCCTTTTCCAGCATTGGTGGACGATTGTCAGCACCCGAGAGAATTGCTTTGTCGGCTAGAGTCGTCATTGATAAAATTAGTA
The DNA here is from genome assembly GCA_026074375.1 of Tanacetum coccineum. Lineage (NCBI taxonomy): Eukaryota > Viridiplantae > Streptophyta > Magnoliopsida > Asterales > Asteraceae > Tanacetum > Tanacetum coccineum. Next base: position 77,102 of record BQNB010013321.1, on the reverse strand, counting down.
TGTTGAAAGATTACTTGGTTGATCGAACGGTGGTAGAAAGAAATTGTGTTTGATTAAGTTGTCTTTTAAGTGTTTTAATTCATGAAACTACACGGGATTTTACAATTCTTGACAAAACCGGGAAAAATAAGTTAATGTTTCACGGGATTTTACAAGTCAACGAAATAAACCGTGTAATTTTGAAAAACTTAAGTTGTTCGGTTTCAATTAGTGAATTGTTCGGTTTCCACTGAAGTAGGGTTGTTCGGTTTCCACTGAAACAAGGTTGTTCGGTTTCCACTGAAATAAGGTTGTTCGGTTTCCACTGAAACAAGGTTGTTCGGTTTCCACTGAAATAAGGTTGTTCGGTTTCCACTGAAACAAGGTTGTTCGGTTTCCACTGAATCAAGGTTGTTCGATTTCCACTAAAATCAGGTTGTTCGATTTCCACTAAAATCAGGTTGTTCGGTTTCCACCGAAACAAGGTTGTTCGGTTTCCACATAAATAAGGTTGTTCGGTTTCCAATGAAACAAGGTTGTTCGGTTTTCACTGAATCAAGGTTGTTCGGTTTCCACTGAAATCAGGTTGTTCGGTTTCCAATAAAACAAGGTTGTTCGGTTACCACTGAAATAAGGTTGTTCGACTTGAGTTGTTCAACTTGAGTTATTCGACTCACTTGTTCGACTTGAGTTGTTCGACTTGAGTTGTTCGACTTGAGTTATTCGACTTAATTGTTCGACTTCAGTTGTTCGACTTCCACTACTACGAAACCCAAAAACTTAAAAACACAAAAAGACACCTTTTTGATGATTGTTTTGCAAAAATACTTGTACAACTAGTGTTACTAACCCTATAGGAACAAGAAAAATAGAAACTTTAAGGTTTTTAAGCCGAAAAATTTAAAATCAAGATTTTGTTCTTTATAAAGGTTTTGAACACAAAAGATGACCAAAAATGATATTTTTCTAGATTCAAAGCTTGTACACCTATATCTTAAAGATACTAGATCAGATTTACCAAGGTAAATAATCCATTAGTGTACACAATAGCTTTGGAATCAAAAAAGAAAAAATAAAGGACGATTTGTGCAAAAACAAACGAACCAAAAAGAAAACTTAAACACAAAAACTAAACACACCACTCCATGGCTCTTGATACCAATTGAAGAATACAAGTAATCTTTGATATGAGATGGGAAGGAACTTAGTGAGAGAGAGTGGAAGGAAGGATGTATTCTAGAGAGAGAAAGTAAGAAACATGTAATTCATAAGTGAAATGAGAATACAAAACCAACCAACACCCTCTCCAAAGCATGGAGAGGGTATTTATACATGAGATGTGGCCGGCCATGGACCTAGATAGGCTTTCCATGGGCCTTGGGCCATATTAGATTACTTTACTTGACATATGATTAACTACGGGCTAAGACTAATACATATTGGAAGTGACCGATACTTTTCTTGTTTCTAACACGGCGTAGTCGCAATTAGTGGTCCTGTCATACAATTAGGGATTTAGAGACTACAAATAGGACAATAGTATTCATGAGAAAGGGATAACCTTAAGCTGAGTTATTCACGTCAGCCGTGGTAACAGTGCTAGCCCTAGTGTTCGTGTTCCGGAGATGGTACCAATATGGACGATCTGAAGTCTTTCGGTCAAAAAAATTATACAATTGAAACATTTTCCTACAAACCTTACGAAGTACAAAATTTGGGATTTTCTATGGTTGATGGTTTTAAATACAAATCGTTTTAAACGTCAATTTTCTTGAAAGTCAAAAATCCAGACCACATACGAAAAATTGCTTAGTCGATACACAAATTTTTACAGACATCTTTTCACATGACTATAATTAACGAAAACTTTAAACAATGTTGCTCCAAACTACATTTATGGTTAAAATTTTATAATGGTTTACTCAAATAAATGTTGCTAACAAACTTTAAAACCATGCCTTCGAGAAGGGACACGCACTATGTCTACGCACTATTCGACCATTAGAAACGAACCGAACACCTCTGTTTATCAACAAAAAATTTTGAACGCTCTAAATCATCGACACCAGATTTTGCCCTTAGAAACTTTGATTTATAGATCATCATCTTCAACTTCTCATACACCCGACTACACGTTCTTCCTTGATGTTTTCACATCAGGGGCTGTCTTCTGAAATTCTTTTATATCAACTATGATATTATTAGCAATGTTCATCCTCTTTGTTCAAACTCTAACTGGTCCTACCCTTCTTTTTGGTATATGACGTCAGCAACTACGCTTACTCTTCCTAGGCGACAAGGACGCCACCGTCGCGACCCTTTGCTAACCTCGCTCACGCTACTCGACTTAACATGAGAACCTTCTTACGAAGCATGTACATATACTTTTGTGGTATGTACAGATAAGACACTGCGCACCATACCAATATCGTCTCCATAATTTTGATTCAAGACTACGACTGCCAACTCCATACTACGAATTTGATATTTCTTCCCACTTCCTTCAATTGCATTGAAACAACCTTCTTCATGTTGGGAAGCCTTTATTCTTACTTCTTCAATCTTCATATACGAAGATCGTTCCTCCATTCGGAGATGCAACCCTAATAATCTTTCTATTCTATGTAGTTCTTACCTTGATATTTGGCCAACGATTCCCTTCTTTAATGATTTCTTCAGTAACAAATTGTTCTCCATCTATAAATTCTGCAACTAGAACTCTATCTAATGTCTTTGATTTACGATTTACACGACGGTACGAAGAAGAAGTCGCAAAACATCTTTTGGCACCAGACGTCAAACGCGAGTAGGTTCTTCATCATTCTTTCACGTTGATCTTTCTGACTTTCTTTTGACGAATATATCGAACTTCGTGAGTCCACAAGAAACCATAATTTCCACAAATTAGCTATGCAGTGCAGCCTCAAGCAAAGCGACCTAATCGATTGCACTAGTAACAAGTGTTCATGCCAATCTACACCGACTTATACCTCGTTTCGTACAAGCCATTTTGGATTATGATGAGACCGTATAGAGAACGATTGATCCTCCTCTCCCCGATAGATACATGATGTTCTACAACACGACGCCTCCTCCCCCATCGTCTTTACTAATTTTCCTCTGAACGACTCACGTGCCTCGACTGTACCCCTAACCTTCTTTGTTAATCTCATCAATCTAAGTCGTAGATACCCATTCGTTTGTTTTAAGCGAACCCAAGATTGAGCAGACTTTTCAAAAACGTTAAGTTTGTAATAACAACTTGATGCTTAGGTTAATTTCATGACAGTTCTTGTTTGATTGAGTTGTGGAGTTAATTTAGACTCAAAGTTGTTACTTAGCTTAAGGTTTATGATAATTTTGCTCAAGTACGAGAAAGCTTACCCTCGCTAATATAGCCGTCTGATAGTTACTTTAGACTGACACTCCTTTTCACTTAGTAAGATAAGTTTGGATAGAAATGCCATGATTTTAACTTTTAGTAGTATTTGACCATGCCACGTACGCTATGACCATAGCATTGGGTCCTGATTTGACTTCTAATTCTTTCGTGATGAAATCTACCTCCATTGAATTCTAAGTACAAGCGTTAGTCTTTTACAATAAAAAGAGATAAAAAAATTTAATTCTAATATAGTATACTAGGTCGTTACACTGGACTAGCAGTTTTGTTAGCGAAATTTATCACCTCGACCTACAAACACCCTCTGGATTTTAGTGTTTGGCATACGATGAACCCTAAGTAAAACCTATCCGGTGATTAACTAGTTATCACCTCATAGGAATTCAGTTTGATGATTGATTTCATGTTATGGAAGAACCAAACGAAACTCTCGTTAGGAAAGTTAAGCAACTTAGACGAGATAAGATTTTAATTTCAAACTTAGAGGAAACTCAAAGCGAGGACCCGAATTTACTTGGAAATGAGAGGATCAGATAAAACTCAAGTACCCACATCTCTTTAGCTCTAGCATTAGTTGAATTTCGGGATAAAATTCTTTTAAGGGGGTACATTGTAACCTTTGTCAATTTTCTAGACTTGAAACGTACTATTTAACTCTCCGATTTATTGACTTATTGTCTCCTGACATAACAGTTACCGTGTTATCGGTTGTCAATTTATAATTTATTGCGTTAATAATTCACTTTATTGCTTGAATTATTCCTTTTTGAGCTGTTATATCTATATTTGACCACTTACCGGGAGATTTATCCCGCAAACAGCTTAAAATATCAAACAACGCGTCCCGGCATGGTAAAATAATGTCTATACTAAAGTAAAACATTATAACTATGAAATTAATTATTTTGATATTTTAAGACTACTAGACTTATTTTTGCGTTTACCTAAAATACAAGAACTTTAGGGTCACATTTATTGACGAACTAGACACGCTACATATCTCGACAAAAGACGAAAAAAATCAACTAGGATCCCCTCCTAAGATCCTATACTCGACCGGCCCCAAAGGAGACAAGGAGGCACCATTTTAGGTACCTTGTCCATGCATGTATATTCCTTATCCTCACTTTATTTTCAAAAACACACACACAACACCAAAACACTCATCAAGAATACTCTCCCACCCTCTCTTTTTCTCTTACTTGAATGACACCACACACACACATAAACCATACATTTTTCTGTTTTGTTCAAGAATATGAAAGCTTAAACGCGTCCGAGTTTGATTCTAGTGATCATTGGGTAAATAAAACAATATTTGGGTTGTTTGGATAAGCTCTAATCATCTCCTAAAACCCTCTTTTGTAAGTCATCATTTCTTGATAATCTTTGTACTTTTGTAAAGCTTATGATGCATAAACACTAGTTGTACACTTCTTTTTTTAAAACGAAAATCTAAAATTTATAAAATGAATAGAAAGGGTGCGTTTGGCTCGAAACAAAGAAAAAAGAAAACAAGAAAAGTATCATTTTAATATTTTAGTTGTGTTGGTGAAATAATATTTTAGGTCATAAAATCTTATAGCTTACTTGGCTTATTAATAAGCACACAAGTACTTATTATGGCTTATTTGGCTTCGGCAATAAAAGGAAACAAAAGAAAATGAATTCTTGGTCCATCAAAACTTTTGTCTTATATTTATAGCTTATTTCATGGCTTATTTTAAGACTATAAAAGCTTGTAGCTTAACGGCTTATTTTTAAGCTCGTTGAAGTTTATGTTGGGCTTATATTGGTTCGGCCCAAAAAGGGCAAATAAGTCGTGGCTTATTTGTACCTCTTGTGGTCTCGGCTTATTTTCGTGGCTTAAGTTCTAGCTTATTTTGATACCAAAAATGCTTATTCGCGTATCTTATAACTTATTGATTTTATTTTGGGCTTAATATACTTTTGGAAGTGTTTGTTTGGGCTTATACATGTCGCGGCCCAAACCAAGGACCAATAAGCTTTGGCTTATATTTGGAGTTTTTCTTTCAGCTTATTTTCTACTTATTCATAGTGCTTATTTAAAATGATATTTTGGCTTATTAGTATTATCGTACCTTTCGTTATTTGGATATTGAGCTAATTATGGACTAAGAACTAAAATATATGATTTTGGACTAATATTGGGCCTTAAGGCCCAATAAGCGAAAAACTAATTATCTTGAATATTTAAAACTGATTTTCGAAACGATTTATACTTGTATATATTAGAATAGTTAAAATAGTCTTTTTTTAAATGCGTCTTGATAAAACGTCGCGAAAACGTAGATTTTGGCATTTTGTCGAAAATTGATTAATTTGGGGAAAGTGTTTGAAAAATAAGGTTTAAGACCTTGGAAAACGTTTTATAAACGAACGGGTCATGCCGAAATTTCATAAAAATATTATACTTAGAAATATTTTTACTAAAACCTACTTTCTTAAAAATCCGACAAAAAGACTAAATAATAAAATATTATTATTTTAATAATCGACTGAAAGACGAAAATATATATTTTATAATTTTATAAAATATATATTTTGAAATGAGCATGATGGATGAACTAAATTTCTTCCTTGGTCTACAAATAAAACAAATGGAAGATTGAATATATTTTAATCAATCTATATATTAAAGAAATGCTTAAGAAATTTAGCTTCAAAGAATCTAAATCAACTTAAATGCCCATGTCCCCGGATACAAAACTCACGAAGGATGAAGAAGGTAAGCCGTGGATAACACTAAGTATAGGGGCATGATAGGTAGTCTATTATACCTAACAGCAAGTATGCTCGATATCATGTTTAGTGTTTGCCATTGTGCTTGCTTCCAAGAGGATCCCAAAACCTCTCATCTTGAAGCGGTTAAATGTATCTTACGATACATTATAGGTACAACATAATTAGGATTATGGTATCCTAAGGGGACCGACATAAAAACTATAGTATATGCCGACTCTGACCATGCAGGAGATTATGTGGATAGATAAAGCACTAGTGGTGTTTGTACATTCATGGGATGTTGTTTAAGATCTTGGTTTTCTAAGAAACAAACAACACTTGCTATCTCCATGACCGAAGCCGAATACATAAGTGCTGGATAGGAATTTCAACAAGCACTATGGATGAAACAAGCTATTATCAATTAAGACATCAATCTCGATGACATTCCGATTATGTGTGACAACAAAGGTGCAATTGAGTTAATCAAAAACCCCATTCAACATTCGCATACGAAACACATCAAAATCCATCATCATTTCCTTTGCGACAACGTTCAAAAAGAAAATATCTCCATCGAAAAAGTTTCGTCTGAAGATAACATCACCGATATTCTAACTAAACCTATCAAACGTGAACCTTTCAATTTTCTGCGTCCAGGATTGGGAATGATTGAACACATCTCATAAGAAGGTATTTTTCTTTCTTTTGAAATGAGTGAACGTAAGGGTTAAGCGGATTTTGAATATGAAGTTAATTCATTAATCAAAATATGGTTAACGTCATTATTCGATCCAATTACCAGTTTTGAGTATGAACATGAAATAGGACTAAGTATTTACCTAGATTAATGGAACTTTCAAATCACAAAACATATTTTTGACCTAAGATACTTTCCATATCTACATGTTAAATCACACTCGATTGAACATAGAAATACTTACGTCAAATTAGAAGATGATAAGAATATGAGTTTATTTTATAACTCGCACTTATAAAATTAACGACATATTGAATATACTTATCGATGAATGTGTTCTGAATAGTCTCATGAAATTAAATCCACTCATATTTCACTCGACGGCTTAATTATTTCATCTAAAATATTGAAGTAATTTTAATGCACGAAATGCAAATTAAAATGTCACTCCTTTACAAAAAAATTTAAAAACTGGGTTGAAAATGAAACCATCAGCGGTCGATCCCTTTATTTATATGGATGGTCCCCATATATTTATGGAACCTTCGCCTGGCAAATTTATTATATCCTTTTTATCTTATCATTCAAAACAAACACTCCTTTCTTCTCCCACCTGCTGCTATCGCGAACCAAGTACCAAAACCACCAAAATCCACCATCAAAACTCAAATTCAAAGTCTAATAATTAAGGAATTGCACACATATCATCCTACTTTGTTAGTTTGTGGTCGTTACATAGATTTATATATACGGCTAAGAAATATGTGAGTCTATTGGGGGCACACACGTATACACAGAGGATACGTTTATTAATGTAATTACAATATTTTGTATATTTATTAATTGTATTAATATGTTTCATGAAATAATAAATGGTCGTTAATTATACCGTTAGTCGCTATAATTAACTAATATGCATTAATTAATAAGTGAGAGACTTATTAGTTCGAAAACCAAAACGCGTGGGGTTGTTGGTAAGGTGCTGGCCGTGGAAGGGACTAAAAGGGATGAAGAGTGTCGTGTTTTGAAAGTTAAGGAAATGATATACCCAAACTTAAGGAACAAGTTTAGAGCCTATATAAATATCCCTTACCCTCACAAATCATACTATAGATTTTGATAACCTAAAAAATCAACAACACACTTGTAAAATCCCTGACACAAAAACCTATTTGCATATCACTATATTGCATACATATGCATACATATATTGTCATGCGTATGATGATATCATGTGAATGCTAATTAGTTCCATGATGTACATAATAAGAAACACTAGCTAAACAAGATGATCTGGAGGTCGGGGAGGATGAAACAAATAAGAAGCTATGTTATTAGAGAGATAAAGTAGAGAGAAGATGTGTGTATCTAAAGAGAGAAACAAGAACACACACACTTTTACAAAATGAATCCTCACCCCTCTATGGAAGTATGGAGGGGGTATATATAGGTCAAGACAAGGGAAACTATTCTAACTTAACAGTTCTAGTCCCTGCGGGTCTTGCCTAATGATAGCTAGTGTAATTTATCATAAGTCAACATATTTTAAGGTTAACAATCTTCCCCCAATATGTAGACATACGCAATTACTTACAATGTTCCTATTAAGTACAATTACAATAAAATAAAGTCTTCTAAAGCACTTCAAAGCTGAAGATGTCTTCTGAGTTCTCCTGGCATTGAACCTTGTACTCCAGCTTGGATCTTCATTGTCTTCACTTGTTCTAGAACCATTGTAGTATGCATGAGTTAGATTAACTTCCGCTTAATTCATGTAGCATGTCTTGAAAAGCTTTCTGCATAGACACCTTTTTGGCAAAGTTTCTAAATCAGCTTCCCCCCAAACCAACATCCCTATCTTGAGCAGATTCTAAAACTTTGATGTAGCTTCAACCATCTTCTATATGTCATTGACGTGCACATCAAAATTTTGTAGAAGAAAAGCCACACCATATACTACTGCTACTTGTCATTAGGTCTTGGTGAATATTCGTTCGGGGGTACATGCGAGAAATAAGCAACAATTCTTCTCACGTATGCAGTATACTTCACAAACCATACTAAGTAAAGTAGTATACACTACTTCCCCCTGGAAGTTGACATGGTAACATCAAAGTTAACAAAGTCCCGGATGTACACATTTTCCCCTATGAAGGTTGCGAACACTCAGAAGCATCATTGTCGTATACGTCCATATACTCGAGAAGTTCTTGTATTAAGCATAAATCTTAAGATCCAAACGAATCATTACCCTCTTGACTTCAGAAATCATAGTAGGAGATGAAGCAAGAATCAAGAATACTTAGTATAATCAAGGTCTTGTATAAGAATGTCGTTGAAGGACTTTGAAATTTTTTCTTAGACTATGAAGTACCATTGTCTTGGAATAGCACAATAATATCCCGTGAGAATTGTTGATTACATACCAACCTTTAAACTCTCTGGCTAACTTACCAACCTCGTATTCTGTCGGCTATTGTTGTTATCACTTGGTGAAGTAAACCTGATATACCAAACTTGAAAATAAAGTAGAATCCCCCAAATTTGTTACTTAATCTTGCACTACTATTGATTGAAGAATGGTGCAAGATTAAATCTATAAGTACTCTATATCCGCCATCAAAAGTATAAGAAGTACAACACCTCTTGAAATTATCTACATCAACATCTGCATGTGACACTGAGTACTACAATGTAACTCCTTTTAGTGATAGTTATCCAGGTCTTCAACCAACCACCTCGACTACTGAAAACTAGATAATTCAAGTCTCAATCATAAGCTGTATACGTTCAAGCAAGTCATCAATCGATAGATTAGGTGTTGGGATTAAAAGACATTGTTAGGATTAAAAGACTGCTTGGAGTTAATACTGCTAAGGTTAGAGTTACTGTTGTCAAGCATAACTTAGTGATGTTAGTAATATGCTAAGTAGTTAAGTACTGTTAGTTACTACTGCTAGTGAAAGTTAAGACTGCTCAAAGACATAGAAGAAATCCTACTATCTAGTTAATACTACTAGTATAAAAGTTACTACTGTTAGTGTAACTTAGTACTGCTAGTATATGTTAATACTGCTAGTGTAACTTAGTACTGCCATTGAAGAATAAAGAAAATATTCTAAGTAGTTACTACTGCTTGTACATAGTTAGTGCTGCTTATACAAAAGTTAATGTTGCTGATATGAAAGTTACAACTACTGAAAGATTACAACTGCTAGAAGAGTTTCTACTGTCAGAAGGATAAAGATGAAGATTGCTTATCAAGATTACTTACGGGATAAGTATGGGATATTTTGGTAAAAGATATGTATAAGTTATTTGTTTAGAAGATCATGATAATTTAGGAATATATTGCAAGCCATGTAGGACTCCTTGGTGTATAAAAGGAGGTCCTAGGGCATGTAGTTACATATCTACAGTCGTTTATAGCTTCAAGGTTTTATATAACCCTAACAATATCAAGAGTGTTCGTATTAATATATTGAGGCTTAAGGTTTAGTATTATACAATCTTACTTATTACTGTTTCATTTTTTATTCTTCTTGGTATCATAGTCAGATTCCACATAGTCTTTGATATATTCAATCAAAGTTTCTACTATAGTTGTCTTGGATTTATTCAATACAACTAAGCCTTTTACAAGCTAAGCAAGATCTATTCAAGTGGGATCAACAAGTGGTAACAGAGCTTGTTGTGAAACTTTTAATAAGAAGAAACAATATACACTTACCAGATCTATTTGTTTGTGAAAACATGAATGCACTATCTTCACCAATGGTTGCTACTGCAAAACTTCCAGTGCTCAATCCAGGAGAATTTGAGCTTTGGAAAATGAGGATAGAACAGTACTTCCTAATGACATATTATGCTCTTTGGGGAGTAATAGTAAATGGAGACTCACCTCCACCAAAGAGAACTGTTGATGGTGTTGAGAAAACATATCCTCCTACAACTGTAAAGGAGAAGTTAGCAAGGAAGAATAAATTAAAGGCAAGAGGTACATTGTTGATGGCCCTTCCAAATGAACATCAACTAAAGTTTAATTCCTACAAATGTGCCAAGACTCTAATGGAAGCTATAAAGAAAAGGTTTAGAGGTAATAATGAGTTAAAGAAAACTCAGAAGATACTTCTAAAGCAACAGTATAAGAATTTTAATGGATCAAGCTCAGAAGGACTTGATCAAACTTATGATAGGCTTAAAAAGCTTATCAGTCAGCTAGAGATTTTGGGTGAAACTATTTCTCAAGAAGATATGAATCTGAAGTTTTTAAGAAGTCTCCCATCAGAATGGAAGACTCATACCTTGATCTGGAGGAACAAACTTGATTTAGACACCTTGAGCATGGATGACCTATACAACAATCTGAAGATTTATGAAACTAAAGTTAAAGGGTCATCAAGCTTAAACCAAAATTCACAAAATATGGCTTTTGTATCTTCCAATAACTCTGGCAGTTCCAAGCAAGCTCATGGTTCTAACTCTGCCAATACTGATAGTATGGGTGATGATGTGATCTATTCTTTCTTTGCAAACCAATCTAATAGTCCATAATTAGATAATGAGGACTTATAACAGATTGATGTTGATGACTTAGAAGAGATGGATCTAAAGTGGTAGATGGCTATGTTGACCATGAGAGCCAGAAGATTCCTAAATAAGACTAGAAGGAAGATTAATTCCAATGGTTTTGAGACCATAAGGTTTAACAAATCAAAGGTGGAATGCTATAACTATCATAAAAGGGTCATTTTGGAAGAGAGTGGATGGCTCCAAGGGAGAACAAGAATAGAGAACTAGTAAGGAGGAATGTAACAGTGGAAACAACAGAGACAAAAGCTTTGGTGACTCAAGATGGACTTGGGTATGACTGGAGTGACCAGGCTAAAGAAGGACCTACAAACTTTACACTTATGGCATATACATCTTCAGGTTCTTCAAGTTCTTCAAGCTCAGATTCTGAGGTATCTACTTGTTCTAGAGCATGTTTAAAATCTTATAAAACTCTCAAAGAACATTATGATAATCTAACAAAAGATTTTAATAAGTCTCAATTAAATGTAGTAGCTTATAAAACAGGTCTAGAATCTGTAGAGGCTAGACTAGATGTGTATAAAAAGAATGAGGTTGTTTTTAAAGAGGACATAAAGATTTTAAAACTTGATGTTAAGTTAAGAGATAATGAACTAACAGAGCTTAGAAAGAAATTTGAAAAAGCTAAAAAGGAAAGAGATGATTTAAAACTTACCTTAGAAAAGTTTGAAAATTCATCTAAAAATATAAGCAAACTGTTAGAGATTCAAGTAAGTGATAAGTTCAAGACTGGTGTGGGGTATGATAGTTAAGTGCTTGATAGTCAAGTGTTTGATAGCCATGTGAATGATAGGTACAAAAAATGTGAAGGGTATCATGCAGTTTCACCTCCCTATACTGAGAACTTTATGCCCCATAAACCTAATTTGGTACTTACTGATAATGATGAATATGTTTTTTAGTGAGTCAGAAACTAGTGTACCTGCTGTTGCAACTAGTGAAGTTAAGATTAGTGAGTCAAAACCTAAGTCTGTTAGTGAACCACTTATTGAAGATTGGATATCTGACAGTGAGGATGAGAATGAGACTAAGTCTAAGTCTAAACAGAGAAAACCTAGTTTTGCTAAGGTAAAATTTGTTAAATCTAATGAGCATGTGAAAACACTTAGGGAGTCTGTTAAGAAGGTAGAGAATAATAAACAAGCTAAATACCCTAGGAAAAATAGTCAAAGTCCTAGATGTAATAAGAGAAACTGGAATAATTTGATAACTCAGAAGTTAGGAAGTAATTTTGAGTTTAAAAATAAAGCTTGTTATGAATTGGCAGTTTTAATCATTTAATCAAAGATTGTGATTTCTATGAAAAGAAAATGGTAGAGAAAACTATATGGAACAATGCTAGAAGGGTAAATCACCAAAATTCTCAAAGAATGACTCACCCTCATCCAAAAGAAATTTTGTTCCAAAAGCAGTCTTAATGAAATCTGGCATTAAAACACTTAATACTGCTGGGAAACTTTTCAAAAGCAGCAGTATCAGTATTAATAATGCCAGACAATTATAATGCCTATCCAGTCCAACACATGAATAATGCAAGGACAGCATCAAATATTAGAAGGCCCTTTAACAAGTCTACAACAAATAAGAACAGCAATTTAAAAGAAAAAGTTAATACTTGTAGGAAACTGTTACTATGTTGGGCAAAGCAGTAGTAAGTGATTACACTAAGGAAATATGGCCTAATGTTGTTAAGGAATCTGCATGTTGCGGTTAGGACAAATCAAAAGGTTTTAGACCACAGGTCTCACTGACTACAAATGGTGCATTCATTGAATTTTAAAAGATGTTGACTATGTTGATGCACAAGCAGATCAAGTCTGTTAATGGCTTGGTCCCCAAGAGAGCCTAGATTCTCTTACTTTTTTGGTGACAGGGCAATCACAGACTAGAATGCAGGAACAAAGGGAGTAATTGACAGTGGATGCTCTAGGCACATGACTAAAAACAAGTCCTACCTCTCAGATTATGAAGAAATTTATGGTGGATGTAAGCTCAATTAGCCAACCATTACAAATGTTGCATATGGATTTGTTTGGGCCAACATTTGTAGTAATGAAAAAGATGTACTGCCTAGTTGTCACATATGACTATAGTAGGTTTAGTTGGGTTTTCTTCTTAGCCACTAAGGATGAAACTAGTGAAATCCTTAAAACATTTATTACAGGCATAGAAAATCTAATAGACCTTAAGGTGAAAGTGATCAGATGTGACAATGGGACTGAATTCAAGAATAAGGTCATGAATCAGTTCTGTGAAATGAAGGGTATTAAGAGGGAATTTAGTGTTGCTAGGACTCCACAACAAAATGGAGTAGCAGAAAGGAAAAATAGGACACTAATAGAGGCTGCTAGGACTATGCTAGCTGATTTAAAATTGCCAACAACTTTTTAGGCTGAAGCAGTTAATACTGCTTGTTATGTTCAAAATAGGGTGTTAGTTATCAAGCCTCACAACAAGACCCCTTATGAACTTTTTCTAGGTAGAAAACCTGCCTTAAGCTTTATGAGACCATTTGGGTGTCCTGTTACTATTCTTAATACATTAGATCACCTAGGTAAGTTTGATGGAAAGGCTGATGAAGGGTTCTTTATAGGATACTCTACCAATAGCAAAGCATTCAGGGTATTCAACAGTAGAACTAGGATAGTAGAAGAGAACCTGCATGTCAAGTTTAGTGAAGAAACACCTAATATTGCAGGAAATAGACCTAATTGGCTTTTTGATATAGATGCTCTAACAATATCTATGAATTATAAGCCAGTTGTTGCAGGGAATCAAACTAAGTATGCAGGATACCAAAGAAAAATTTGTTGCGAGTCAAGCTGGAGAGATAATACTTGTCATGAGTATATACTGCTTACCATTGTTGACATTTGATCCTCTCTCTCTAAAGGTTAAGATTCTACTGTGCCTGGATTTCATATCCATAGGGAGGAGGAAAGATGGATTTTAACATCAGAGAATAAGATAGTTGAGGTGCCATATATAGAGACCAAAAGCTTATCAAGGCAGGACGGCAAATGTCAACAGCAAACTAACAACATTAATAATTGTTTGTCCAAATGTTAATGCTGCCTGAATAGAAAATAATGTTGTTGATGAGAAATATAGTCTATGGATGTATTGATGATCTAAGTATGCCTAATTTGGAAGAGATTGTCTATTCTGATGATGATGATGAAGTTGGTGCAGAGGCTGACATGAACAATTTAGATACAATTGTGCCTGTCAGTCCTATTCTAATAAAAAGAGTTCACAAGGATACATTCTCTGAAAAATCATTTAGAGATATACATTCAGCACCTTAAACCAGAAGGATGACAAAGAATGTGACTGAACATGGTATGTTTAGTTCAGTGCAACAGAGAATCAACCATAAAGATTTTCAGAATTGTATGTTTGCTTGTTTTCTATCACAAGTAGAACCCAAAAAGGTGATTCAAGCTTTGACAGATCTAAGCTGGATAGAAGCAATGCAGGATGAGCTTCTACAGTTTAAATTACAGAAGGTTTGGACTTTGGTTGATTTACCATATGGCAAGAGGGTCATTGGTACTAAATAGGTATACAGAAACAAGAAAGATGATAGAGGTATTGTGGTTAGAAACAAGGCAAGGCTGGTAGCCCAGGGTTACACTCAAGAGGAGGGTATAGATTATGATGAAGTTTTTGCTCCAGTTGCTAAGATTGAAGCAATTAGGCTTTTCTTAGCCTATGCCTCATTCATGAACTTCATTGTTTATCAGATGGATGTGAAAAGTGCATTTTTGTATGGCACAATTGAAGAAGAGGTTTATGTTTTCCAACCTCTAAGGTTTGAAGATCCAAAGCTTTCTAACAAAGTTTACAAGGTAGAAAAGGCTTTATATGGTTTACATGAAGTTCCTAAAGCCTGGTATGAGACCTTATCTACCTATTTATTGGAAAATAGATTTAGAAGAGGGACTATAGACAAGAATTTGTTTATCAAGAAGGACAAAGATGATATCTTGTTAGTGTAGGTATATGTAGATGACATCATATTTGGGTCTACTAAAAAGTCTTTATGTATCGAGTTTGAACAGATGATGCACAAGAGATTCCAGATGAGTTCTATGGGGGAGCTCACTTTCTTCTTAGAGTTGCAGGTAAAACAGAAAGATGATGGAATCTTCATTAGCCAAGACAAATATGTGACTGATATTTTGAAGAAGTCTGATTTTGCCACTATGAAGACAGCTAGCACTCCCATGGAGACCAACAAAGCATTACTCAAGGATGAGAAGCTACGATGTTACGATGTTCATTTATATAAGATCAAATGATTGGTGCATTTGAGTTGATACCTAACTGCTTCCTAGAACCTGACATATTGTTTGCTATTTGTGCTTGTGCAAGTTCCAGTTACACAAAGATTCACATCTACATGTTGTGAAGTAGAATCTTTCAGATACTTAAAGTCATCCTAAATTGGGTCTTTGGTATCCTAGAGATTCACCATTTGACTTGGAGGCTTTTTTTGATTGTGATTATGCTGGTGCTAGCTTAGACAGGAAATCTACAACAGGAGGTTGTCAATTTCTTAGAAGAAGGTTGATTTTATAGCAATGTAAAAAGCAGACTATAGTTGCCAACTCTACTACTAAAGCAGAGTATGTTGCTACTATTAATTGATGTGGACAGGTGTTATGGATCCAAAATCAATTGCTTGATTATGGATACAACTTTATGAACACTAAGATTTACATTGACAATGAAAGCACAATCTGCATTGTTAGGAATCTTGTGTTTCACTCAAAGACTAAGCATATTGTGATTATACATCCATTATCCAGGGATTCATTGATAAGGATTATTCAAAAAGTGATCAAGATTCACACTGATCACAATGTTACTGATTTACTTCACAAAGGCATTTGATGTTAGTAGATTTCAATATCTGATTGCAAGTATTAGAATGCTTAACCTCTGAAGTATTGATTGAGGGGAGGTTAATTATGAAGTCTTGATTAATGAAAGGATATTTGAATGGAATGGAACATCAGCTAAGGATGAATTTCAAGTTAGTGTTGTTAGAGTGACTTACTACTGGCAAGTATACTTAATGCTGCTAGTTGTATTTTAATAATTGGTGGGGGGGGGGGGGGGGGGGGGGGGGGGTGGGGGGGGGGAGGGGGAGGGGGGGTGGGGTGGGGGGGGGGGGGGGGGTTGGGAGGGGGGGTGGGGATTGGGTGGGGGGGGGGGGGGGGGGGGCGGTTTGGGGTGGATGTCAAAATTAAATATGTTGAATCAATCAAGCAAAAGTGGGTGAAGGGTCAGGAAATCCCACTAAACCACATCACACATCCACAACTGTCTCACTATTTAATCTTGAACCAATCACTGTTCCATCACTATCTTAACCCAAAAAGACTCAAAAACCTAGGAAAGCCAAAAGGACCACTGAGATATCTCAGTCTAGTGGACCTATTCCCTTTGTAACAGATGAGACTATCATTAAGGAGTAGGAAGACAGAATGGAAAAGGCTGCCACTACTGCTTCTAGCTTAGAAGCAGAGCATGACAGTGGTAACATAAATAGGACCCAATCCATGGCAACACTTAATGAGTCTTTTCCTCAGGAAACTGATTCAGTAGTGGTCCTAGGTGCCAAGATACCATATTGGGGGTGTAGAAGCTCAAATTTGATTTGAGGCTGCATCTAAACAAGTCCTATAATCCACCTCTCTTAAGAGTTAACACACATGGAAGTAGGGAGGACAACATGAAACTAAAGGAATTGATGGAATTTTGTACCAAACTGTCTGTTAGGGCTCTTGATGTGTGATATAAAAACAGATAGAGTGAATTGGTAAGAAAAAGAAATGAGAGATATAGTGAGCTGAAAAATAGAAAGAGAGTTGTGTGATATAAAAACAGATAGAGTGAATTGGTGGGAAAAGAAATGAGAGATATAGTGAGCTGAAAAATAGAAAGAGAGTTGTGTGATGATAGAGTGAATTGGTGAGAAAAATAAATGAGAGATATTGCGAGATTAAAAATAGAAAGTGAGCTTGTGAGAATCAAAATTAATGATGGAAATACTTTTTGGAATGAAATTGGAGTTAATGCTGGTGATTCAAAGTTAATGTTGTTAAGCATAAACTACTGCTGCCAGTACTAGTTTATGCTGCTAGGCATTCACTTACTGTTGTTAAGCATAAGTTAATGCTGCCAGGCATAACTTCCTACTGCTGGGTTAGTTAATACTGTTAGGCTTAACTTAATGCTGCCAGTTCAAGTTAATGTTGTTGAGGGTGATTTCATAAATACTTTGATTAAGGGTTTCAATCACTCATTCAATCGATTTTACATCTTGGTATACTCTCTAATCATAAACCCACTCAATTTCATCTTTAATCATCAAAACCTATCATAATGTCGACTCCAAAGTTTGCTGAAACTCATAATTTGGTTGTGTTTTTGGAAAAACCCAAAGAAAGTAATGGGTTTAAAGGCATTATTGATTTTTTGAATGCAAGTTCTATCAAGTATGCGTTAACGGTTAATCCTACAGTATATGAATCGTGCATTAAACAATTCTAGGAAACTGCTAAGGCTAAGACAGTTAATGGGGGGGAAAAGAAAGAAAAAAAAAAAGAAGAAAAAAAAGAAAAGGAAAGGAAGGAAAATAAAAAAATAAAGATAAAAAAAAGAAAAATTAAGGAGAAAAAAAAAAAGAAGGAAGAATTTAAAAAAATCGGGAGAAAAAAAAAGAAGAAAAAAAATGTCAGATTAAGCCCTAGTCGTTTAAGAGAAGGTGATCATTACTGAAAAGAGTGTGAGAATTGATCTTATGTTAGAAGATGCTGAAGGGATTGAATGTCTTCCAAATGATGTAATTTTTGAACAGCTCACACTCATGAGGTATGAAAATCTTACACAAAATCTTATATTCTATAAAGCTTATTTTTCATCCCAATGGAAATTTCTTATCCATTACATTTGCAAAGCCCTTAGATGCTAAAACTACAGCTTGGACTGAATTTAGTAGCATATAGCTTGCTATTATTTGTCTTTTTTTATTATATATAAACCCCCCCCCCCCCCCCCCCCCCCCCCCCCAAAAAATTTTTTTCACCCCCCCCTAATATTACAAACCAAAAATTTAACTTTTCCAAGTACATATTTGATCATATGATGAAGAACTTGGAGGGTGGGGTTAAATTTCTTATGTATCCAAGGTTTGTGCATGTTGTCATGGACAAACAAGTTGAAGGAATGTCCAAACATAAAGGGATTTATGTTACACCTTCCCATACAAAGAAGATTTTTGCTAATATGAAGAGGGAAGGAAAAGGTTTCTCTAGGAGAATCACCCCTCTATTTCAAACTATGATGGTTCAAGCTCTAGAAGACATGGGTGAAGATTCAGCTGCTCCTACTAATTCCCATTCCACACCTATTATTACTCAACCATCATCATCTAAGCCTCAAAAGAAAAAGTCTAAAAGGAAACAGAGGAAGGACAGTGGTCCTACAGAGCCTATCCCTGATGAGGCTACTAATGAGGAACCTATATCTACCCCTTCCTGTGATCCACCTCAAAGTGGTGAGGATAGATTGCAACTTACTGAATTGATGAATTTATGTACCAAACTACAAAAGCAGGTTCTTGATTTGGAGGAAGCAAAGACTGCTCAAGCAAAGGAGATTGCTAGTCTAAAGAAGAGAGTTAAGCAGTTAGAAAAGAGAAAGAAGTCAAGAACTTCAAGGCTCAAAAGGTTAAGGAAGGTTGGTTCAGCTAGCAGGGTAGAATCCTCTAATGATGTCAGTTTGGGTGCTCAGGAGGATGCATCCAAACAGGGGAGGAAAATAGCTGATCTTGATGCTGATGCAGAAGTGACCTTGATTGATGAGACTCAAGAAAGATATGATGAAGAGATGTTGTTTGATATACAAGATGATTTACAAGGTGAAGAAGTTGTTGTTGAAAAGAATTGCTAAAAAGGAAGTTAGTGCTGCTGATCCAGTTACTACTGCTGGTGAAGTAGTTACTGCCAGTACTACAACAACTGTTGATGAGTTAACTTTGGCTCAGACCTTGATAAAGATTAAAGCAGCTAAACCAAATGGCTATACAAACTTCTGGCACAACATATAGATACTACTGCTGTTGCTAGCATGAGCCCAAAGGCAAAAGGAATTGTCTTTCATGATCGGGAGGAGCAAGCATCTTCATTTACACCAATAGTTTCTTCATCACAACTTCCACAAGCAAAAGACAAAGGTAAGGGAAATGATGAGCTAAAAGCCATTAAGAAGAAAGATCAAATTGTACTTGATGAAGAATTGGCACTCAGATTGCATGCTGAATAAAAGCAGAGTTGACAAGCCGAGTTGACAAAGAACTAGAGAGTAGCATATTATTGAAGAACTGGATAGATTCAAGCTTATGCTTGAAGGATGATGAGCAATTAGCTGCAAGACTCAAGCTGAAGAACACGAATAATTCTCTATTGAAGAAAAGTCAAGAATGTTAGTGGAGATGATAGCTGAAAGGAAAACATTCTTTGCAACATAGAGAGCAGCAGAGCAAAGAAGTAAACCACCTTACAAAACTCAATAAGGACTAGATATGTGTGCATACCTAAAGAATATGGGTGGATACAAGCATAATCAGCTGAAAGGAAGGAGTTATGAAGAAATTCAGAAGCCCTTTGGAAAAGCATACAAATAGGTAAATTCATTTGTTCCTATAAATTCAGAGGTGGTGAAAAGCAGTGAGCAGGACAAGAAAGGAAGTTCTAAAAGAGCAAGAGATGAGCTTGAATCTGATAAATCAAAGAAGCAATGATGGATGAGCTGTAGAAGTGAAAAGATGATGATCAAGAGCAGGCAGAGATGAAAAGGCATATTGAGATAGTTAAAAATGATGAGGTAGCAATTGATGCTATACCTCTAGCCACCAAACCTCCAATGATTGTTGAATACAAGATTGATAAAGATAGAAGGATGGGATACTTCAAATTGATAAGAGCTGATGAAAGCTCAAAAAGGTATTCATCAATGATTAAGATGCTTCAGGATATTAATAGAGAAGACTTGGAGACCCTTTGGAAGTTGGTCAAAGCTAAACATGAGAATACAAGGCTAGAGGAGGATTATGAAAGAGTGTTATGGGGTGATCTGAAAGTAATGTTTGAACCTGACATAAAAAGTGAAATATGGAGAAATTACAAGGATTACAAGTGGACATATTTGGAAGTTGTTTGATACCTATGGAGTGCACTTTGTGAGGTTTAAAAATCTACATATTTTTATGTTGGTTGAGATAAGATATCCCCTTACACCAATAACAATCACAAACATGCTGAACAAAAAGCTTCAAACTGATCATTAGAATGAGATGTGTTATCAACTACTCAAGCTCATGACAAAGCAGGAAAAGGGTCAATGAAGTGTTTGAATGCATCAACTACTCAAGCTCATGACTCAGTTATATATTAGTCTTGTCAAGCATAATTTAGTGTTGCTGGTAATACTAATGAAAATTATGCTAAGTAGTTAGTACTGATAGTATAAAAGTTACTACTGCTAGTTACTACTGTTAGTATAATTAGTACTGTTAGTATAAAGTTACTGCTGCTAGTAGAAGTTAAGACTGCTCAGAGATGAAGACTAAAAATATACTAACTAGTTACTTCTGCTAGTACCAAAGTTAGTACTGCTAGTATATGTTAGTAGCAAAGAAACTTCTAGTAGTTATGTTGTTGTTGCACAATTACAACTGTTGAGTGATTACTACTATTGGAAGGATTATGCTAACAGAGAAGGGATAAAGATTGATTGGAGAACAAGAATACTTACAAAGATAAGTATTAGTTATTTGTAAAGAAGATATGTATACTTATTTGTTTAGAGATTAGTTTGTTTATGAAAGATAGTGATAACTTAGGGAAAGTATTGATATGCCTTGTAGGACTCCTTGGAATATAAATGTAGGTCATATGGGCTTAATGTTTATACACACATTTTGATATTGTAGGCTTCAAGTTTTGTAAACCCTATAACTATTAAGAGAGTTTATTTTATAATTGAGGCTGAAAGTGGTGAAGGGGGAGGGCGGGGCGGAAAAAGTAGGTTTGTAATCTATCTTGTTTTGGATTTTGTGTTACTTTAATTTTTTTTCATTAGGGAATTCTTCTTAGTATCATTGGACTAGATTCCGCATAGTTTTTTGGATATATTCAATCAAGTTTTACCTAGTTGTCTTAGATTTATTCATTACTACTAAGCTTTTTAAAGCTATGCAAGATTATTCAAGTGGGATCAACAGTTAAGACTGGTTAGTGGTCTACTAGTGTATGAATTGCCGTTTAAGAAGTATGCTGAGGGTGGTAAGCCGTGCTTATGTCTAGTCTCGTACCCAACGCTTCCTGAAAAGCTTGCCATAAGTGTGGCGTGAATCGACCATCACGGTCTAAAATGATTGACACCGGCACACCATGTCTCGCTTCAATCTCATTGGTATAAATTTTTTGCTAACTTCTCTGTCTTGTAGTCTTTACGAATAGGTAAGAAGTGAGCCGACTTGGTCAATCTATCCATAATGACCCAAATCGCATCATACCCACCGCTGCTTTTAGGCAATTTTGTGAGTAAGTCCATTGTTATCTTCTCCCATTTCCACTCAGGGATTTCTGGTTGTTGAAGTAATTCTGAGGGTTTTTGATGTTCGACTTTTATCTTAGAGCATGTAAGACACTTGCTAACGTACTCAGCAATGTATCTCTTCATACCAGGCCACCAATACAAGTCTCTCAGATCATAGTACATCTTATCCACACCCGGAAGTATTGAATATCTAGAAGTATGAGCTTCATCCATGATCAATTTCCTTACACCACCAGCTAATGGAGTCCAGATACGATCGAAGAAGTATATTCCATCATTATCTCGTCGTTCAAAGTGTTTTTCTAGTCCTCTTAGCCATTCAGCTGAAGCTTTGAGATCCTTGAAAGCTTCGCCCTGTGCTTCCAAAATATTAGTCTTAAGTCTCGAATGGATAGTAATACTAATAGCACGTACTTGCCTTGGCTTGAGCCTTTCTTTTCTACTCAATGCATCTGCCACCACATTTGCCTTGCCCGAGTGGTATTTGATCTCACACTCGTAATCATTGAGTAGCTCGATCTACCGCCTTTGGCTCATATTTAAATCTTTCTGATCAAATATGTACTAGAGACTTTTGTAAACAGTGTAGATAACACTTTTTGTCCCATAAAGATAATGTCTCCAGATTTTAAGGGCGAACACCACTGCACCCAATTCCAGGTCGTGGGTGGTATAATTTTTCTCATGCGTCTTCAACTGTCGCGACGCATACGCTATCACTTTGCCCCGCTGCATCAGCACGCACCCAAAACCTTGTTTCGATGCATCACAATAGACCACAAAGTCGTTTGGTCCATCGGGGAGTGCTAGCACTGGAGCATTGCATAGCTTCTCCTTCAGAATGCGAAAAGCTTCATCTTGCTTATCACCCCACACATATGTCTTATTCTTTTGAGTCAACAGGGTGAGGGGCTTGGGGATCTTGGAGAAATTCTCAATAAATCTTCGGTAGTAACCCGCCAATCCTAAAAATGAATGGATTTCAGTTGACGATTCATGAATCTTCCAGTTCTTGACTGACTCAACCTTGCTAGGATCCACGTGGATACCGTCACGGTTGACCACATGTCCTAGGAATTGGACTTCTTTCAACCAAAATTCGCACTTTGAAAATTTGGCATATAACTTCTCCTTCTTGAGTAAGTCTAGAATCATCTTCAGGTGGAATTCATGCTCTTCTTCTGACTTTGAGTAGATTAAGATGTCGTCAATGAACACAATTACGAATTTGTCCAAATACGGTTTGCAGACGCGGTTCATTAAGTCCATAAATATTGCTGGTGCGTTCGTCAGCCCAAATGGCATGACTGTGAATTCAAAATGCCCATAACGTGTTCTAAACGCGGTCTTCGGTATATCTTCCTCTCGAACTCTTAGCTGGTGATATCCTGAACGAAGATCTATCTTGGATAAACAACACGCACCTTGTAATTGATCAAACAAGTCGTCAATTCTGGGGAGAGGATAGCGGTTCTTTATAGTCAACTTATTTAATTCTCTGTAGTCAATACACATTCTCATCGCACCGTCTTTCTTCTTAACAAAAAACACGGTTGCTCCCCATGGAGAATGACTGGGTCGAATAAAGCCCTTCTCTTTAAGCTCCTTTAGCTGGTTCGACAACTCTAACATCTCTGACGGAGCTAGTCGGTATGGTGATTTAACAACTGGCGACGCGCCTAGAATCAGATCGATGTGGAATTCTATCTCACGAATAGGAGGTAAATCAGACCGATCTTGGAAATACCTCAGGGATGTCTCGGCAACACGAATGTATCAAGCTTCTTGCTCCATTCAAGCCTTCGATACATGAAGTGATAGGATCCTTTTCTGGCCTCTCGCCTTGGGACTTCATGAATCTCGACATTCGGAAGAGGTACGAACAATCTTTTCGAAACAATTATGTAAGCGCGGTGGTATGAACAAAACCAAATCCATGCCATATAAATTACATCGTAAAACTTCCTTGTCGGTTAGGAGTAGGTCAATTTTGAACACGTAATTAAGCAAGACTAAAGTGCAATACGTAAAACAGTGGTTGGTTACTAACCACCTTTCATCTACCAACTCTACTTCATAATAGTATTAAAGCGGTCGGGGCAATATAATAAAAGGTGTAAACACAGAGATACAAAACTCTTCTCTGCAACAGTATCAAAGAGATACAAGCGGCATAGTGGTAATGAGAAGTATCAGTACCCGTGACCACATTCGGATTCTGCTGTGGATTTTCAACCACCACGTAAGCTCTCCCATGAGCTCCCCCATTCAGTTGGTTCCCTACCTTAGGACACTTATTCTTGTAGTGTCCTTTCTCACCACACCCAAAACATGTCACATTCTGCAGGAAGTCATCACCTGCACCCGGAAGTCTAGCTCTACAAATACTTCACTCCATGTGACCCATTCTTTGACATCTTTGGCACTTCGGAGGACATGGTCCATGATGATGTAAGTTGCACCGATTGCATTTTGGTAGATTTCTGGCATAAACCTTACCTTCAGCTGGGGCTGTAGCATAGGCCCTGGCAGTTTCCTGCCTCCTATTTTGTTGTTGGTGATAGTTGTTGTTTCGGTTGCGGTTGTTGTTGTTTTTGGGGTTATTGTTGTTGTTGTTGTTGTTTCTTTGGTGGTCTTCCTATTTCCTCTTATTGCATTTACCAATTCTAGCAGCCCTACCCTGAACTGCTTGCTCAACCAGTTCACGGGCCATGTTGATGGCATCATGCAGAGTTGCAGGCTTTGAAGAAGTGATATTTCCTTTGATTCTTTCAGGAAACCCACGAGTGTACCTTTTAATCTTCTTCTTTTCAGTGGGCACCAATTCATGACACATCAAGGCTAGCTTATGGAAACGATTGTTGTATGCCTCGATGTCATCTCCTTTCAGAGTCAGAGTCCAGAGCTCTTGCTCCATCCTTTGGATTTCGGTTGCTGGGCAGTATTCCGTAGTCATCATCGTCTTGAACTCAGTCCAGGGAATATGGTTAGCATTGACGAGCCCTAGGGTGTGCACATTCCCATTCCACCATGTTAACGCACGACCCTCGAAAGTACTAGCAACAAACATAACCTTATCTTCTTCAGCACACTTGTAAGTTTCAAACACTTGCTCCATTTTCTCTATCCAACGCCTTAACCCAACAACACCCTCCGTTCCATTAAAAGAGTGAGGCTTTCCATTCATAAAAGTCTTGTGCGAACAACCCTGCACATTCATAGTTCCTCCAGCATTCCCAAGGTTTCCTCCTGAACTTCCAGCACTATCCAAATTAGCCCTAGACTTTTCGTATTCTTCAATAGCTTTAGCCACACGCTTTTCCACCAACCTCTTAATAGATTTCTTTTTCAATCTTCTGGGCGGCATGATTCTGTCAACAATACAAGTACAAAATCCGGTAAGAATTTGTAAGAGTACATTGAGTCGAGGTATATGATACTAGCCGAGAAAATAAGAATTTTATAATAATCATGAATTAATCGGAATGGTCAATATTTATATAATCGACCGATACGAATGAATAGTAATACGCTAGAAGATAGACATAAGGGATCGAATTTAAACCAAGTATTATATATAAAACTTATTAAAACATTAATGTTTATCAGAAGTGTAAGTAGGATCAGGGAATTGCACGCGCGGATTTGGCGGGGGGGGGGGGGGCATACAACATTGAAGGATTCTGTATTTTGAAATGAAAGTAAAGTGAAATCTTAAAATTATTGGTTATAGACTAGGTTATGAAAAATAAAGTTTTCCTATAACCTTGCTCTTGTACCAATCTGTAACACCCCCAAAATCAGATTGCAGCGGAATAGGTATATAATTGGTGTGCTACGGTCATATGTACAACAATCAAGATAAAGAACGACCTCAAAAGAGGACATTTAAATAAAGTTTTATTCGATGCATTATAAATATTAGGTTTTCAGTTATTATCCCAAAATATTAAAAAAGTTCATAAACATACTACATACGTTCTTTTAAACAAAAGCTTCATAATCCCAAAAGATGACGTAAGTTTTTAAAAGATAAAGTTGCATCGAATTTAAGTAAACACAGAATCCATCTTCATTGATATCCGTCACGGCTCCCATCCAAGCTTATACCTTAGGACCTGAAATTAAACATGCTAAAAGTCAACACAAAGGTTGAGTAAATCCATAGGTTTGTCGGTAAAAGAGTGGACCACAAGATTTAAGTAATAGTAGACTATGAAACATATTCAGTAGTCCAAAACATGTATTATTGCACTAAGCTCATGACCCCGAAACCTTAACTAGATTTGTGCCCCAAGGAAATATAGGATGCTTGCCAAACAACCTAAAAGTTCATCACAATGTTAAATGCACCATGGTCAACTTGTGACCAGAAATTCAAGGTGGGGATTGTCAGTCCCGATAGA
The DNA here is from genome assembly GCA_026074375.1 of Tanacetum coccineum. Taxonomy (NCBI): domain Eukaryota; kingdom Viridiplantae; phylum Streptophyta; class Magnoliopsida; order Asterales; family Asteraceae; genus Tanacetum; species Tanacetum coccineum. The sequence goes on along the minus strand of BQNB010013321.1, from coordinate 50,641 downwards.
TCTATCCATAACACTCGCGCTTACTACATTAGCAATTAACGGTTCATGATTGGTAGGGACTTAAATGGCAATACGGTAACTTAGGGAATAATATTCAGGCAATAATCTGGATAGCATACAATTTAAAACACTTGTGTCCATAGTAAAACAAGCATGTAATTTCACCCCGTAAAGTTTGTAAAACAGTAGATGTAAATGGTGCTATGAACTCACCTCAAGTGAATGAACGGATAGTGAATATTAAATAAGTGAAACGTCACGGACAAGTCCGAATGCAACCTAATTGAATATAGGTTGTATGAGTATAATGCATTTAATATAATGCGGCATCACATGTTATAGCGTTTCATCACCACCTAAAACTCTTTGTTTAATTTATAAATTAAACCACTATAAAATTCGTTTTGAAAAATAAATGTCCATGTATTCGTATTTGCAAAAATAGTATACTTGTCCAATAATTTATTTATTTGTTAAAAATACTTGATTTAACGTTTTTATTATTCGTATAATGTTGTCGTATAAGTGGTACGATCGTCTTGTAAAATAATATTTATAAAGTTAAATCTTGTACAAATATTATATAAGTGATTCTAAATTGTTTCGCAAAATTTTTATTAAAAACGAACCAACACTATTCATGTCAGGAAAAGTGTCTAGTTTACATACTTATACATCACGAAAGTATGAAAATCGGCAGGTTTATGTAAAATGTCGTTCCGAACAACTTTGTAGTTTTACACTTCGGCTCAATCGGACCCGAAGGTCCTCAAAAACGCAGTTTCAGTAGCTGCTGAAACAATACAGCTTTTCAGCTTTTATATATAATATCCGATAACTTTAAAACATCGTATCTTTCTCGTTTTAACTCCGTTTTTAGTGTTCTTTATATGCACGGATTCGTGACGAGATGAACTTTCCATCTAAAGCACCCACTGATTTTATAAAAGTCTCTGTTGAAACAGAAAACTCGAATAGTTTATAAAACTATTTTTATAAACTTAGATTTTGCGATTATGGTATCTTCTTCGTTATAAATCGGTTTTTCAAGTTCTTTATATGCCTACGATCGTCTTGAAGAGTACTACAAGATCCAGTAGGGTTTATATTTTACAAAAACACAAATTCAAACAGAATGATCAAAACAGATTGCATGGTCTTTAGGGTTTGAAAAACAAGCTCTTATGAACTTGTTACTTTCTTAACTTTGTACAAGCTTCCTGTTTCCCTTGATATCCTACGTTATACATATTTAGAGTCCTCTAAATGATGTCCAATATTTGTCCAAGTCCAAGTCCTCATGAATACATGTATCAACTTTGTAGTAAACCTTTTAACAAGTAAACTTATATAAATTCTTCATAAGTTTAGCCATATAGTATAGTAGTATATTCTTTGTATTTTAAACTTCTTTTTACTAAGAATATACATAGATTTTGAGTAGTATATGTATGTACATAAACCCATTTCATTTTGTAAACACATGTAACAAAACCTAGATGGTGATAACAAGATAACAAAGTATGTAAAAACATGAAATGAAGTATGAAAGGACTCGACGTTGTAGATGACCTTAGCAAGCAAGATGATGAAACAAAACAAACTCCAAACCTTCTTGTACTACCTTAGATATTACCCTAGATCACTTGTATACTTGATAAGTGAAAGTTTATGGTTTGTTCTTGGTGCTTAATATGTGAGCCGTGGGTTGGGGTTAAGAAACAAGGAAGGGTGTTTTGAACTTGCTAGTGAATAAGAATGCATGCAAGACTAGTGTACACTTATATATATATATATATATATATATACTCAATAAATGTAAGATAACAATTTGATAAAATTCATGTCTTAATCAATGGGATAGGGGGGCCGATTACAAAGGAAACTAGCATAAGAAAAAGTAGTCAACTAGTTCAAGTACTCACGTGTGATAAGAAGTCTTAAGAAATATGTTTGGGTTCTCCATGTTTTCTTGGCTGCGTCCTTTAGGGGAATAAGGACAAGGAATGTTCCTTGATATTTCATGAAGATTTATTTGCACATGATGTACATGGGATTAAGTTAAAGGATGGAAGAGTACATGTTTCTAGTAGTGTTGTTTGAATTCTAAAACTTGTAAACCTTAAGTGTGGGCGGCAAGATAAGTTAAGTGGGTAAAGTTTATAAAACTTTTGGGTATTGGGTATAATAGAGGGTATTTGTTGAAGCGTAGAAAAGTTTTGGTGCTTCCGGGTATACCTAAATGTATTTAATTGCGAAACGTAAACGTTTTACGCAACCAATAAAAATAAAATATAAAAATTAATTATTACTTTCGTAAAAAAAAAATATATAATGTTTGCTTGACGTAAACTTTAATTTGTTTAGTGCCCGTTAACGTTGAATGATAATTTTTAGCTTACGCGATTTAACTATATAATAAGAATTAAAAGTAAACGCGTACGAGACTAAAATAAATAGTGAATTAAATAGCGTCGTAAATGACCTGAAAATACGAAATGTTACATCCGAGAACCTCAAAATGACATTCGGTGAATTCGGTTGAGATTTTTGGAGCTTTCGAGTTGTGTTTTGCCAGTTATTTCGAGTATTTGGACGTGATCGAGTGTTCTACTGAATTCGGTGACGTATTCTCGGAAGTGTTTCAGCATTCTCGAAAGTGGTTTAGTATTCTCGGTAGTGGTTTACTATTAGTTTACTCTCGATTGAAAAGTGTTGTATTAGATATATACACATTTTCGGTTCTATCGAAAACGTATATTAGGAGTTTATTGATAAAATTCGGTTGCATATCTAGTTTTATACGTTTTCACACATTTTTGGTTTTATCGAAAAGTGTGAATAAGGATTTACTAGTTTTACTCTCGGAAATAAGCTTACAAAGTGTTAAAACATCACAAATTCACGGTTTTATCGTGAATTGGGATTTTGAAAACAAATTCGTCAATTTTTAAAACTCGGAGTCCAAATTCGGTTCTATCGAATTTGACGTTATATGTTTTTTGGATTATTCAGTCATCATAAAATTCGGTTCTATCGAGTTTGTGGTTATTGATAATTCTTAATCAACGAATTTTTCAAAACTCGGTTCTATCGAGTTTGATATAATCGTTCTTTTGACTGAACAAAATAATTGATTTTGGTTCATAGCATTTCCGAGTTTAATAGGTTTTAAGAGTACCAAGTTTGTTTAGTATTCTTTGTTTGAGTTTTTGTTTCTGTCGAGAAGTGTACCGTGTTTCAAACTTAATTGTTATTCGAGAACAAATGTGTTCGAAATTTTGCATAATTGCCCGGAGTTTGGAAATCTTTCACAATATCATCATTTTCGCTCTACAAAGATTCCAATCTTTGATTCATACGAAAATGTCAACATCTATAAAATATCAACCAATCCTTGCTGATTGCCAGGTTCTGAGCTAGGCCTCCCTTGTTTTACTTGAAAGGGGTTGTTATATACCGTAGGCAAGTAGATTTAGACGATATATAAAATCGAAAGAAGGAAAAACCGAAAGTGGCTTAACAAGCGCTTGATACAGAAGGTCCTTATCCAGTTTTGAATTGTCATTCCTAAACCAAATTGGCCAGTTGCGAAATTGCAACTGCTGAGATTACAAGGGATGCGTATTGCACTATGATGATGAGATGGAGCTCAGGAATTGATTCTTCTTCTATTCCATTTGACTTTTTAATCTCTGTGGATGCATTGCACTTAGCCAAGGAACATGTGGGAAAAGAGTTGAATGTCTTTGAGGGAACTATAATATCAAAGTTGATAGAAGAAACTCAATTTTACAAACGAATTTGGATCAGTTTGTTGTTGAACCGGGGATGCACTTGTTTCTGGTCTACAATGTTTTGATCAGTTAATGAATCGATTTGGAAGAATGACATGCATTTTCCCATTGTTACATTTAACTCTAAGATTTCTGAAGTAGCTTGTAACAGGAAATGGTTGAAATATGTTACTCAAGTTCGTCTTTCTAAACGTTTGACAATGGATTCGTTTGATGATCTTTTTTATTACCTTCAGCAATTTGAGAAACTGGTTAATGTCTCACGAGCAAAGAAGTTAGAAAAATCTCATGATCTTTGGATCGCGTAGCACACACGAGTTCCATATTCCAGAAACACTCTTCTTATTTTGTCGACAACATCCTACGTCTGTGGTTGGAAAATTATGAAGTGAGGAGTACAGCAGGATGATGTTCACTCCAATTATGATGATACCTCTTGCTTCTGCAATTTGTTACTTGCTCGAGAACCTTTACTTAAATTTTCTACTCTAATAATAATCGTCTTCGCACTTCATCCAATAACCTAAACCAAGCAATCATTCAAGGTGACATGTGTGAATATTCAAAGCTGGAACTCTGGTAATGCTGGAGGAAATATAATAGGATGAGCTATGTTTAGGAGGAAATTTATAGAGGGATCGAATGCTACAAATGGAGACCGGAATTGTTCAAAGGACTCTTCGAACCCTCGTCTTCAGGTAAAACTTCAACTGTTCAATGCTACAACTGTAGTGGATAAAGGACATTTGCTAGGAATTGACCAAGCCAAGAGTAGGGGGCTCAAAATACTTCATGGAACAAATGGTGCTGGCTAAACATGATGAGTTGGAGGTTTCTACCGGATGGCAGAATGATTTTATCTTTGCTGATGCTTCAAGGATGGAAGAAATAGAAGAAAACTCATGGCTAGTCGTGGTTTTCACCTTGGACGTGGGCGATGTCTGGCGCTGGTGATGGGGAGCAATGCTCTCGTAGCAGAGAAGAGGAAGATAGCGATCGGGGGAGGGGGGGGATTGTGTGTCAGGCTGTGCAATTCGAGAGAGAGATGCGGAGAGAGCACACGCGAGCCGGAGCCGCAGATCGGTCTGCTATACATATGCTAATAGACATAATTTAACCAGCTGATAATACTTCTGATGTTGGGCCAAGCTATGATTCTGAATTTATACAGTGACGGTACAAGTCTTCATCCAATTATGAAACGAAGAACCAATTGTTCCAAACTAATACTAAAATTATTACAGTTCATTGCGTGATGATCAAATTGATAGAGCTATATTATTTTGATTCACCCAATGGAATGTTAATTTGTGGCAGTATTGAAAAAGATACAATGTTCCTGATCTATGTGCGTTTTTAAGGAGCATTTAGCTAGTAATGCATATCAAAAGCTAATTAACAACAAATATTTGCTAAAAAAGTTCAAAAACAAAACCCGACTTTGGACTTTGTCAGCTTTTGAGTTGTATAAGAAAGGCGTTCGGGTGTTTTGGAAAACATAACGGGGATAATAATATATCAAGAATTTCTTGATGGCGAATTAAACGAGTGAGAAACATTTTAGTCAACAAGCCCAGTCTCAATTTGTTTGTGATCGAGATATCATTCGGATCTAGAAAAAACAACGAGATAAATTAGATTTAGATGTCAAAGATTACAAACGGAAAAATGAGGAACTTCAAAAGACTCATTCAATTTTAAAAAGGAAAATGAGTGAAAATGAGGATAGATATCATGACACTGTTCTAGATCTTGAGGCCAAACTGAAAAAGAATGTTGATCTAATTTTGAAACTTGGCAATTCCTTACAAGGAATGTTTATGCTTGGACCAAAGCCATTGTCTGTGTATGATCAGCAATTAAAACATGGTTTGGGGTACCCGAATCCTTATACACTCAAGCAAGCAATTTCTCAATGTCCAAAGTTATATCTTGCCTCTAGTTTGAGTAATTCAGAAATTCCTTTGAATGTTAGAGATACTGAGGACACTCTTGATGATGCTTCCAAAAGCCAACAAAAAATGAAAGAAAAAATGAATGATCCAATTGCTGTTGCAAACAAACAGAATTGTTGGACAATTGATTACAAACAAATAAATGCTCTTTATAAAGACTTTGTTCCTCAAAAAGAACTTTCTGCTGAGCAAAAATATTTTCCATCTTCTTTTATTCCTTCTGACAAGACTCCAAATGCAACTTCTTCTGTCCCGGCATCAATGCCGAGTGAGTCACCTTTGATCATACAATTGGATAAAATGAAAAGTTGTTTTCAAACGTTGTCTGAGTTAATTCAGAAGAATTGTAAAAGAGCAAGCATTTTTTACACATCTCCTGAAGAAATACAACTAAATGATTTTTGTCAAGATCAAGTCAAACCGATTGTTAACGAGTTGCAGTTCTATTTTGAATTCTTTAGGAAACTATTTCAAAGGGATATAAAAGAAATGAAAGATGTTTTTGAGTCTACAGAAAGTGAACTTTGTGAAATAAAGAAGCAAAATGATTTTTTAAAAGATCAACTTTTGGAAGCATCCCTCAGGCATGAAGTAGAAATAAGTGTGTTGTTAAATCATGAATGCGTAGATAATTCCTTACATGCTGAAATTGAACAAATCAAAAAGAATTCCATTGAGATTCAAGAGGGTTTGCAAGCAAAAATAAAAATTCTTGAAAAAGATGTTCAAAGATGTCAAAAGCAAAGTGTTGATTTTGAATTAAAATTACAACATGAAAAAGAAAAACATAAATGAGAGTCAAATTTGCATAATAAAAACACAAATCCTCTTGATTACTCTTGGATTTCAAAGATGGAGAAACTTAAGAATGAGAACGTGTCTTTGGAGTTTCAAGTGCAATCTTTGATAAAAGAACGAGACAATGCAAAATTAGAATATCAAAAGCTTTTTGATTCAATAAAAAAGACACGGTCTCAATCTCAAAAAGAAATGGATGAATTAATTGCTCATGTCTCTGAGAAAACATATGCATATGGTGCTATTCGTGCTGAGAATCAGAATCTTTTAAGTACCATATCTGAGTTAAAAACTAGATTGGAAACTGTTGAAAAAGGTAAGTCTGTAAATACTAAGTTTGACATGACAAATGTTTCTCAAAATCTTCTTTGTGTCACACCGCTAAACAAACAAGTTTTTCAAAAGAAAACGGTTGTTTCAAAGACAAAAGAAAAACATGTAGTGTCAAAACCAGTCACTTTACAGACTTCACCTGACAAACAAAGAGGGGCAAATTCAAACAAAAATGTCATAGTACCTGGAATGTACAGAGTTGTCACAACACAAGAATCACAAACAAACGAAGCTAAGAGTGATTTATCTTCTACAGGAATGAATGCTGCATCTAGTGTTAGAAGACCAATGAATAGAGATTCACATGTCAAGAATAGTGTCTTAGCTAACTCTAAGAATTCAGCAAAGAAAGTAGCAGTTTATGTTAGGAAAAATAAGCAAACAGATAATACATCTGCAAATGTTATCTCAAACAAAGAGAATGTAAATGATGTTAATGTTGCAAACGCTGCTAAAGCAAAAACTCTGTTATGTGTTTCTTGTATGCAAAATGTGCTTATTCTATGTCATGATAATTGTCTTGCAAAATATAAATTGAATGTGCATTCGAATGTTCGTAGAGACTTATCCACTAATTCTAGAACACCAAGATCTTCAAACACTACTAATGTAGTTCTTAAGACTAGGTTTTCTGAGAAGTTGACACAATCTAAGTCTTTAGATACTACTTCTGTAGTCTCCAAACCTAAGATTGATGTAGGAAGTGCCTCAAAAGCTACACATAAGGTCTCTAGTGCTTCTAAGACAAAGAAATGAAATTTGAAACATAACTTTTCAAACATATACATGAAGAACAAAATTCGCACAAGTCAAATTTGGCAAAAGTGGTTTGAATCACAACCAAATGTTGTTTGGTCTCTCGTTAACAAAACTCTGAATGCTCATAATAGTCGTTCATATGAGAAATCATCGGGTTCTGTTAAGAAATGGGTAGTCAAATTGCCCACTTATCCATGTGTTGGTTCTTCGTGTGTTACAGGTAGTCCAGATCGTTCTGTGGATTGTTGACAGTGGTTGTTCAAAGCATATGACGGGTGATCGATCACTGCTGAAAAATTTCATTGAGAAATTCATGGGCACCGTTCGCTTTGGAAATGATAATTTTGCAGCAATCACAGGCTATGGCGATTATATACAGGGCAATATCACTATTTGTCATGTATATTATGTTGAAGGTCTTGGACATAATCTCTTTAGCGTTGGGCAATTTTGTGATGGTGATTTAGAAGTGGCTTTTCATTCCAAGACATGTTACGTGCGAAATCTGGAAGGAGATGATTTGCTCACAGGAGGACGCGAATCTAATTTGTATACTATCTCCATTTCTGACATGGCTGCTTCTTCTCCTGTTTGTCTGATGTCCAAAGCAACTTCGACAAAGTCATGGTTATGGCACCGTCGACTCTCACATCTTAATTTCGGAACCTTACGCGATCTTACCATATTTTCTTGGTTGACGGTTTTACCAAAAGTTCCAAATATGGAAAGATTTCATCTTTGTTCTTATGAAGAGGAAAAAGCAAGAAAGCTTCTCATCCACCTAAATTGATTCCAAGTGATTACTCCAAATTGGAATTACTTCATATGGATTTGTGCGGTCCAATGAGAGTAGCTTCGGTCAATTGGAAAGAAGTATTCTTCTTTATAGTGGATGATTTTCTAGATTCATGTGGTTTATTTTCCTTTGTTCGAAAGACAAAACTCCAGGATCATCATAGAATTTCATAGGCTCAAGCTCTATTGAATTACAAGCAAAGTTTGCAAGATTCAGACTGATAATGGACTGAAATTCAAGAATGCAACTCTCAAAGCTTATTATGGAAAAGTTAGGTATTATGCAACAATTTTTCAATTGCTCGCATCCATCTTCAAAATGGAGTAGTAGAACGACGTAACGTTCTATGTTAAGGCTGCTCGCACATTGCTTATTTTTTCGAGGTTACCATGAATTTATTTGGGCTGAAGCAGGTTGCAACAGATGTTTTACTCAAAACGGTCAATCATCAACACCGACACAATAAAACACTGTTATGAGCTTGTTACGTGAACGAAAGCCAAATGTTGTGAATTTTAAATGGGCGTCGGTTTGGCTATTGTTGTTATCCGAAAAGTGACCGTGATGGTCTTAGGAAAAATGAACCTAAGCAGACATTGGGGTTTTTATTGGTTACTCGGAAACATCAGAGGTTTCGAATCTATACCGTCGCCCCAAAAGGATTACTGGAGACTATTTATGTCAAGTTTGAAGAGCTACAGCAATAGCTCCGAACACGGATTGTTTAGAACCGAAATTCAACGTTTAATATCAAAATTCATCAGATGGACTAATGAATACTCTTTCAAAAGAGGATTTGGTTAATTTGTTGGTACAACGTTTGAAGATTATTTTAGGTAGAAATCTTTTGATTCTACCATCAATTCCGCTGCACAACCGACTCAGATAAGATGGTCTAGCCTCTCTACATCTTCATTCATTGTTGACACAAATTGGCTCCTCCTGTTCACAACCATCTGATGAACAAACGTTCTCCAATCTCTTACAAGAGTCTGATTGAATTCAATCAAGATGATTCTGCTGATTGATGATGGTAATAACACAGTTTGATTCCATATGATTTCTTGAATCATGAGGAAATGAGTCTCTACAAGAATCGCGAACATCAAATGTGCCAAAATTTCCATCAAGTAAACCCGCGACTCACATTTGGACAAAAGATCATCCTCTAGGACCAAGTTATTGGTGACCCATCTAAAACCTATTATGACATCGGGGCCAGGCTACATACCGATTATGCGGTTTGCATGTATGCAATTACCGTTACGCACTATTAAACTAAGAAATCAAAGAAGCTATAGCCGATCTAGTTGGATGAGTCCATGGCAGATGAGTTGAATCAATTTGAAAGACTTTAAGTTTAGGAATTGGTTCCACGACCAGAAGGAAAGAATGCTATTGCTCTCAAATGGCTTTGGAAGAATAAGTGTGATGCAGATATATTTGTGGTTCTGACAAAAACTGTCTTGTGGCTAAAGGTTTAAGCAGAAAAAGGCATTGAATTTTGAGGAAGAAATTTGTCTGTTGCTCGTCTTGAGGATGTTCCGGTATGTCTCATGGCTTTTGTGCCTCATATGGAATATCCACTTTCTTTCAAAATGGATGTTCAAAACGGATTTTCTCATAATGGTCCTTTGAAAGAAGAAGTTTATGTAGCCTAAACCTGAAGGGTTTACTTGGTTAGTGATATTTCAAATCACGTTCTATTGGTTGAAAAAAGCTCTATACGGTCTTAAGCAAGCACCTCGTGCATGGTATGACAAACTGTCTTCTTTTCTAATTAAACATGGGTTCAATAAGGTATAATTGACCCAACTTTGTTTCCTAGACGTCACGGGGGAGACATATTACTTGTTCAAGTATATGTTGATGACATTATTTTTGGATCAACAAATCCAGATTTTTCAAAAAGATTTGCAAACTTAATGAAAAACAATTTTGAAATGTCGATGATGGGTGAACTAAAGTTCTTTCTTGGACTTCAAGTTCATCAAATCTCCTATGGCATATTCATAAGTCAGTCATAATATGCAATAGAGTTGTTAAAGAAATGGTTAGATAAATGTGTATCCATGAGCCACACCTATGGAATTAGAGGGACTGGATATAATTTACAGGGCACTCCTACTGATCAGACGACTTATAGTCGTATGTATGAGGGCTTATGTATCTATCTGCCAGTCGACCAGACATAGCCTTTGCTACTTTTGTATGTGAACGTTATCAAGCATGACCTACGGTCAAACACCTCAAAGAGGTTAAACGGATCTTTTGGTGCCTAAGACAGTCCTATAACATGGGCTTATGATATCCGAAGGATTCTGGTTTTGAACTAATTGCCTATTCAGATGCGGACCATGCAGGTTGTAAAGATGATTGTAAAAGCACATCAGGAGGATTGCAATTTTTAGGTGGAAAGCTCGTGAGTTAGAGTTCAAAGAAACAAGATTGTATTGCGATGTCTACTGCAGAAGCTGAATATGTTTCATTGTCTGCATGTTGTGCTCAAGTGATATGGATGCGTACTCAACTGCTTGACTATGGATTTAAATACAATCGGATTCCGATGTAGTTGATTTCAGAGTGCCATTGCTTTTCATGCAATCCAAATCTAATTTTCTAGACAATGCAACGTTGACATCGGTATCATTTTATTAAAGAACAGTGGAGAGGGGTTACTGTGGAAATTTACCTTTTCGAACAGAATACAAAATAGCGGATCTATTTACTAAGGCGCTTCGAAAGGAACGCTTGAGTATCTAGTTCATCGCATTGGTAATGGAGATGTATGACTCCATCTCAGTTGAAAAAAAAAAACTATGACAGGTTATCGTTCGTGGAAAAGATCATACATCACAATCATGTACATAAATATTTCAAAAACAAAAGAAAAAATTTAAAAATCTTATTAAAAATAACAAACATAATTTAAAAAGAATTACAATCTTTTGTTTCATGATTCCAAGTTTCTTATTAAAACCTTTTACATTGCAAATAGGGAAATAATGATCCAAGGGGAGTTCATACAAATTTTAATTCAAAATATCTTTTTGATAATAACTCTCATGATGACTAAATTTGGAAATGTTATATTTACGAAGGGCGTTTTAGTTGAAAAAAGTAAACAATTTTCATTTTCGAACATTGAATTTACTTAATTGTTATTCAAGGGGGAGTGTTGAAAAGATTCATTGTTGTTTAAGGGGGGAGTTTATGTAAATTCACAAAAAAATTGGAAATTCTAAAGTACAAGGACTGAATGTGTAAAATTTTCAAAGTTTTTTGGTAAATACTAAGTACAGGGACTGAATGTGACAATTTTTCAACAGTTTTCGGTAAAAGTTAAGTACAGGGACTGAAAATGTCAATTTTCCAAACTATTTTCGGTGGCTATATAAAGGATTTTAATTTCATTTTTTACTTTTCTTTTTTACCGAATCCTTTTACTGAGTTTGAGTAGAAATCTGTTTTACGCTATCTAAGTTCATTACAACGATTGTAATTTCACTTCTTACTCAAACGTAAGTGGAATCTATATGTCTTAGATGGTTTTTGGTAATTTGGGATTATCGAGTTTGAACTACGGTATAGATGAGGTTTACTGGTTTGGGATATGATAATGTTTTGTCAGCTTATGATATTGTGTTGCTTAATCTTAGGCTTAGATTTAGTGTAAAAAGTGACTTAATGGCCATTAAATGATCTATGAATAGATTAGGATTGAGTTTTGATTAACTTGGTAGTACATTACCGAATCTTTTATTTTACCGGTTAGTTCTTTGTGCACAGGTTATAATCTGTCAATGATTTGATAACTTGATGATATTGAGTTTATGGTAACAAAATCATTAATTTTTGAAAATCTTAGTAAAAGTATAATGTCAAATCGGTAAGGTCTATGGTCAAACTCGGTAGTCAACAAAAGTCAAAACTCAGTAAAGGTTAATGGTGAAAATCAGTTTAATTGTTTGTGAAAGTGTTTTGTATATGTAATAATGTTGTTGCTTCATGATTTTAATGCTTATTGTGTGAATGTCTGTGAAAAACAAAAACGATCAGTTTCTAGTGTGCTGAAAATCTAACAAATAATTTTGGCAAAGAAACAAGTTTTCATGAATTCTATGCAATGGATCATATATGTCTATTCGTAATTGTCTAAGTGGACTAAGTCATGTCCAGTTTAAACCGTTTTCTGCATTGAACATAATGAGGAGTGAGTGACTTAGTGTCCATTCAATTATTGAATTAGATGTGTTTGTATTCATGGTTTAGGCTTCATAATCAAACGTGAAAGAATCAAAGTTTTTATAACTCAAATATGTTAATTTCAAATCTCAATTGTTTAGTGGACTAAGTCATGTCGGCTACGGAGTTTTCTGCAATGAACAGAATGGGAGAGGTTGACTTAGTGTCCATTCAGTTGTTGGGTTTGTGATTACAATATTCTTATTATCAATCATAATGAAAAGTTTGTCACATGATTTTGGAAAAGTTCTCAAAATCTATTATTGTGTCATATGATACTCTTTTCTTTAAACAATTTTAAGAAGTTGAAGGATTTGCATTTTTCATAACTGTGTCTCTGATTCAAATCAAAGAGAAATCTTATCCTTCTTGAGAGAGTATCATGTCACACAGACTTTCTGGTGATGATATTCTAAAAACGAGAAAGAGAGAGCTAAATCCATTCGCGAAAAAAGCCCAAAAAAAAAAAAAACAAAAAAAAAAAAAAAAACAAAAACCAAAAAAAAGTAACCCAAAAAAAAATAATATCAAAAGTGTGTTCGAAAAAGATATGCTAGACACAACAAAAATGCGTAATAAAAAGAATAATTCGAAATAAAGCGTATGACATGTGCTATAAAAAGCAAGAACGAGCATGAAGAAAAACTGTCAATAATATGTTCAAAAAGAATTGCCAGAACATATAAAAACTCTCAGAGAGGAAAAGACAAAAATGTCAAAAGGAATACTTTGTTTCTGAAACACCTCAATTGTATCCTTCCAGTTATCATCATGGCACAACAAACATGCAACTGATGTTCATCCAATTGAATGTGTCCTCCAAACATGCTCGATATGACCTTAGGGTTGCAAACAAGAAGGTTGATTTAGAGCATGTGCAATGTCCATCAGAGAGCAAGATTCTGATGAATATTATTAAGAATCATCCGTTATGATTCAGCATTGCAGCTTCAGCATCTGTACCTTGGATTTATATGGCACAGTTCTGGCATACTTTAAAAGAAGATGGTCAAAGCATCGATCTCAGTCTTGTTAGATCGAAAGAGCTTACACTTATTGGATTGACTTCAGAACAATCTTTCATCATTCCACAAGCAAATTGATAACAATTCATGCTACGTTGTGCCCCACCATTCAATTATTTGATATGTTCCATTTTACAAACAAGTGTTGGGATTTACAATGGAACTCAAGACTGTTTCTAATTTCAAGATATCTGGTCTTCTACAGCCTTGGCAGACGTTATGCAAGATATTACACGCGTTACGGGATAGGACCAACCGCCATTGCAGATAATGCAAATGTTATACTGCTTTGTCAATAACATTCATGTAGATTATGCGGAGTTAATGTGGGAAGGCATTTACTATTCGCTTCATCATCCTGCCACTTCGATCCCATACCCACGATTTACGAAGATCATCATCAGTCATTATATGACTATCTTTCCTGACATTTCAAGACATGCTCGAGATGCTTATCACAATCTTCAAGATGATGATATTATGAAGAATATCTTCAATTCAAGAAGAAACAAGAACAAGGTTGGGATGCGGATACCAGCATGGATGATCATAAATGAGATGAAGCTTATGAAGCATTATAAGATGTATGCAGAGGTGTTTGGGCTAGATGTTCCTCTGACTCAGTCACAGCCGACTGAGTCTACCCAAGGAACGCATAGGACACCTAGCGCCCCTAGGTCACCTAACCCTGCTACAGAGACAGCTGAGTCAAGTGTTCCAAAACGATCAACTGTGATTCGTTTTCGATTACCGTCAAGGCAATCTGCACGACTAACACCACCTGTTCCAGTGCCAACAGCAGAAAAAGCTAATGAGATGATTTTACAAGACACGATTCAAGTAAGTCTTGCTGAGCACAAGAGTCGTAAAGAACAAGAAGCAAGAGAAAAGTTGGCTGGTTACGAGCACTTGCAGTGAGGAGATTGGAAGCTTGTTGAAGATCTGAGTATGTTGTTGATACGTTTCACCCATAGGATGATGACAAATCTATTCCCGGCACTAGTTAGAGCCCAGGAGTGATAAGGAAAGTCGGAGGTGGGAAATTGTTCTGGGACAAAGGAGGAAGAGACTACAGAAGACACGGAGGTGGAACCAGTTAAGATACTCCATGTAGGATGTACAATATTGTTCCACATGTAAATGTTGATGATGAGAGATGAAATAACTGATGAAGTGTTTGAATTTAGGAGATAGGGTGGAAAGGAAGAATTAGAGGAGACTTGGATTTCACCAATTCCCTCTCAACTAGTTCCCCTAGGAATCTCTGCTACTCTCAGTATTTCGGATACCGAGGAACTCTGGAATTGACAGATACTCATCCTAACATCATCAGGTTCATCTGAACCAAGTTAACAAAACCAATGTCTTTTATCATTGATCAAGGCAAAACTAATCGATTCAAAGATACTGAGTTTCTTGCATGAATTACAGGGACGCATATGGTTAACTCTAATTTTGCACATCTCAAGAAAGGTTCATGCCACGGACTCAAACTGTTCAACTTGTAATAGTCTTCATGAAGTCATGATGGAACGCTACCCTCGTTGGTGAAAGAGAAAGTAACGGAGCAGTTAAAGAGGAAGTTCCTGCGCAAGTTCGATATTAAGTCTCCTGTGTTCTTTGCGCGAAGGGTTGTTATGGAAAGGAAAACCGAGAAAGGTAAGACCGAGGAAAATATTAATCTCTAAAGTATCTTGCAAAGAACTTGGGACGTTTACAGCACAGATATCATCAAAGATTCAAATTTTAATTGCGACAATGCTTATTCCTTTCTTTAGTTGATCATCTGTACGCAGTTATATGTTCGGGTATATTCTTATTGTTCATCAGGCACAATTTCAATCTTCTCTGTTCAAGCAACAAAAATCAATTGTACCTTGCTATGAAGATGATCCTCTGTTACAACACAAGTCTAGCAATCTGGTTGGCTCTCTAGATGAGTTTGAGAGACTCAAAGTACCTACAAATGCTTGTAGATCTCTGCCGTTTCGCACAAGAGATCGGATGATCCTCATGATGATGCTCTCATGAGGGGAGGAATAGTGCAAAAGGCAGAAGACATCAGAGTATGAAGCATATGTATCTGGAGAGTCATCGTCTAGACAAGTTAAGTAGAGAACATGTCCTTCTATTCAGGTAATCAAGAACAAGATGGTGAATTTGATTTCGGACTGATTCTTATGCTTCTGATGATGGATGAGATTCAACTAAGCAAGCTAACACAAGGACCATCATTGGAAGAGATATCTTTGACAATAATGACTAGCTAAGTTGAAGAGATGCGGATGAGATGCTAAGAAAGATGTACTTCAGGAGATTGAACATAGTATCACATTGATCAGATGAAGAATTTTCTTGCAAAGTGACAATTATTTGGAAACCAGCAGAAAAGGAAATTCTGGTCTCTCCGCATACCACGAAAGATCCATACATTAGTTCAAAAGCTGTCAAAGAGTATCCTGAAGCTCCAGACTATCTCTGATCAATTTAAGGACCTTTTTGTACATGAGAAGAAATTTCAGATCCTAAGAAAGATCGTTTTTGTCACTTCATAAAATTTACAGCAATTGTCTTCATGATGATGATATTGAGAACGGACTTCAGATGGGTTAATAAGTGTTATTATAAACGAAGTTTAATCCTTATGCAAGTTTATGGTGTTGAAAACTGGAAGAATCCTCATGCGAAGATCTTCTACATAAGGAGACAGAAAGAACCTGGAAGACCAAAGGAAGAGATCTATTCAAACTCTAAGGTCGTTCAAGTCATCAAGACATACTGGGAATTGGGTCATGAACATAATTTTATCACAGAGATTGTTGCAAGAAGAGCTAATGATTGCATAGTGTCAATAACCGAGCCAGATTACAAGAACCTCAATAAGAATGACATTGAAGACATGTATCTGCTGATCGTGAATAACAAGGTACCTGATTATGCTAATACAGGATTGCTATGGTCTCTATCAGTGTT
The DNA here is from genome assembly GCA_026074375.1 of Tanacetum coccineum. NCBI lineage: Eukaryota > Viridiplantae > Streptophyta > Magnoliopsida > Asterales > Asteraceae > Tanacetum > Tanacetum coccineum. The sequence continues at coordinate 33,960 of BQNB010013321.1, read as the reverse complement.
CAATCAGGAGTTCAGTGATATGGGAAAGAGTGCACGATTTTCAACTTGGAATCGAAAGCTATCAACAAAAGATTAAACTCACTGCACCGACAATTATATTTCCAGGAATTGAAGAATTTGATATGTTTTCTATTGTTTATAAGCCCGTACATGGGAATCATTTACATAATAGCAAGAAAGAGAAATAAATGGTGTTGGAACATTCAGAGATACATAAGTTTTGTGATGATACACTAAGAGAACGCTGAAGGACGCAAAGAGTTATTATAATGATGTCAAGTATGGCTATGTGCAAAAAAGACTCACAAATGATAAAGTGAGTTTCTTATGTTGTTTGAAGAAGAGGATTGAAGTTTAAATGATATATCGAGATCAAATGAGAAGATGGGAGATGTACGTGAATGGAAGACCACTTGGACCAAGGAGGGAACGCCCAGAATAATCGACCCTTAGGGGGAGATTGTTAGGTTTATGGAAAAGTGTCGATTATGTGGTTTTATTATATTTTGTTATTAGACTTTATTTTGTTTAGTTTAATATAGCTTGTAATAAGGTTATTATGCTTTAAGTCAGAAATGCAATAATAACCATGTCTAGGGGACTAGTTTGACACGTTAAGAAAATAAGGAAGGAAGCCTCCCTCCATTGCTATAAAAATAGCCCTATTATATTCATGTAGAGGGTGTTGCCTTGTGATTATTCTCTCATTTTCCCTCCTAAATAAGATTTGAATTTTTCTTACTTTTTATGATGTTTGCATCTGTTGCTTAATCATACACTTGGAAATCTTGCGGTCCTACTATTGATTTACATAAACCTATGAATTCACCAACTTTATGTTGACGTTTTAAGCATGTTTTCTCAGGTCAATAAGGCACGAGGTGCTCAGATACATTGGGGGTCACTCTTTGGAAGAGTCAGTACTAAAGATTTGGGGCGTATTACATTTTGGGACATTTGTTATAAACCGAAATCTTTACTTATGTTGTCAAACAATTTGAAGCCACGAGCTTATGTAATGAACAAGTATTTTGTTAAATCCAATGTATCTTTTTAAATGACACGTTTAGTGGTCGTTCTCATATCTTGTGCTATTGATCTATGAAGTAACGCCCTCGGATATTCAACATTCCGCTGCGACCAAGATTTGGGGGTGTTACACCTACAAGGATCGAACTTGTGACACTGGATATCGATTTGGTCCAACTTATGAATTGACGAATCAATTTTGAAAGGATTAAAACGGTTGGTGTGTTATAAAAACCATTTGCATCTTGATACACCAACTGATTTTCCTAAATCAGTTTTCAATCTTATGTCCATAGGAAGCCTCACAAGGGTATCTAGACATAGGAAAGATGAACACAAATTGACGGCTTAATTGGGAAGATAGTAACTTACCGGTTCACTCTTACTGTGTTGTCTGCTTTGAGACGCTTCGGTAATAAGAACGGCTAGTGCAACTGCGAAACCCTGTCAAGGAGATTCTTTGGAATTCTACCTGATCATAGGTAGTATTTATACTGAGTAACAGGGAGCCGTGGTTATTACAACCGTATTCGACGAAGTGACAAAGCCACTTTCGTCCATATATGTTATCTATCACTAACCCATTTATGCAGATTTCCTGACGGTGGTAGCAGTTTCCCGATGATGAGTCAAAGCCAATACCACATGCTCATACTCAACCGACATATATAAAGACATCATGAAAGCTTAAGTACATGTCTTAAGACTTCCGCTACTCTGATACCATACGTCTTTCTTGAAGTGACAAAGTGTTAAAGTCAAAGAATTTCAAAGAAGTTTCTGTCACTTTGATACCAAACGTCTTTCTCGAAGTGACGAAGTGTTATAGTTAAAGATATTCAAGAAAGATGTCTTATTCAAGCTTTCAAGACCAAGAAACAACAATAGTATGAGCATGCCGGCCCAAATGTCACAAGTGCACAAGATGGCGACAAGATCACCATGAGATGATAAGAGATTATGCTTGGTTGATAATCTCAAAGAAGTTTAAGTTCACATACAAGTCAAGCCTATCAAAACAAGCTCAAGCCTAAAGTCAAAGCTCACTATGCCATATTCACAAGATGATGTCAAGAAAACAATTCTACGAGCACAAGACTGAAGACAAATCATAGTATGCTAGGTTTAAGTTTTGGTAAAATGGAGTGACCTCCCTTAGAGGGAGATTGTTAGGAATACAAAAGTATCGATCATTTCCATTAATATCATTAGATAGCTCGTATGGTAATATTTGAAACTAGATAGGCTAGATAAGCAAAAGCTCATGGAAAGCCCATGGACCTAAGCATATAGCTGGCCACTTAGGTGGTATATAAACCCTTTCTATCCCATGGAAAGGGTGTTGGTTGTTCATTTCATTTCACATAGTAATCTAACATTTCTTTCTTTTCTTTCTCTCTCTAAGTGTTCATCCAACCACCTCTCTTTCTCTCTCTAAACCCTAAATAGAATCCATACCTTGTGTGTGTTAAGATATCTTACACTTCATAATAATGGCTAATACCCAAGGGTATTAGCCCTCAAACATCATAATCAAAACAAAAGTTATAATCCAACCATGAGTTGAACGAATGATACCAAAAATCAAATGATTACTAGAGTATAGGAGATTACAAAGTGTTTCCTATGGAATTAGTAGCTATGCTTGACCTCTTCTGCTCTTCTTGTCTTCTGAAAATCGACTTTCATTGTTAAGGTATCGTAAATATGATCAAGCACACTGAAAACTCGTTTTTAGGTTTTCTATTTATAGGGTTTGGAATTTGGTCGATACGGCGTATCGAAAGTCTTGGATACAGCGTATCAAGAGTTTCTTAGAATAGGGACCACGTTGGATATCTTCCAGAATATTTTATTACATTAAATTAAATACGGCGTATTGACTCCTTCTGGATATGGCATATTGATCTTTACTCCTTCTGGATACACTGTATCTTCCTTGATGGATACGGTGTATATGATGTCAGTTTCTTCAAATGTCTTTGTTTAAGCTCCAAAATGCGTACCTTTTTGCTAATCTTCACCAAGTACTCCATAATTACTGCAATTCTCAAATACAAACAATTAAGTAACAATTCTTGCAATAATCATACAAAATGGGTTATTTACATGGGATAAATGATGCTATGAAAGTGACGTTATTTGATGTCATCAAATATCCCCCCACTTGAATCCTACTTGTCCTCAAGTAGCCTTTAGAAGTTTATGAAAATGTATCCATAAGGATTTTTTTCGTTAAGCATTTATTTGATCAATTTACAAGTACACAACCAAACACCACGAAATAAAAAGATGAAAACACTCAAATCACTCAACTAATCTATGTGGTAACATGTAACTAATTTGCTCAATTGCTTGGTTGTGATGAGTATTCTATCATAGGCTTGGCAAGGATACACATCTCCACCACTAGAGCTATGGAGTAACAAATTTATAAAGGTAAAATGGGTTTTTTATAAAGGCTTACAGGGTTTGATAATTCTAACAATCTTTCACCAAAAGTACCACACCAACAAGGCAGCTGAATCACACATATATGACCGTAACGACAGAATAGACATGTGTGTTCGATCACATCCTCATTCGAATTTATCCAAGGGTTAGGATAAAGAATGATATAGGGTATGCATCTTCTAACTTTCACCAAATGTAATAAACCAACAAGGTAGCTGAGTCACGCATATATGGCTGTAACAACGGAATAGACATGCATGTCTCGATCACATCCTCATTCGAGTAAAACCCAAGGTAAATGATTAGGAAAGAAAATAAATTATTGTAAAATAAAATTCACGAAACAAATAGATTAAGTCCAAATAGATTAGGTTCAAGTTGCTAGGCACTTTTTCCCGACCGTTACCATGATAAAGACTCATAAATATTTACACAAACGTCTTGATCATAGATAAAAAATAACAACCTAAGTTGGCGTTCCCGTAACGATCAACTTCCCAATCATCCCATACTTTACATACTTTTACAAAGATAAGTGGCGATATCTACCACTTTATACAAAACTTTATATCGTTGATTTATAGCCACGTATCAACGAATAATCGATCCTTCAAATAATTCTATCAGTTTAAGCTTTTAACGAACCGACTATCTTCAAACTTTCCTTCTCTTTTTTGTTGCAATTTTTCTAATTTTTTTTTGATTTTTTTACATACTAAACTACGAATCTCGGTGTAATTTCATGATCTTCACGATCATAATAACTTCGAATAATTTCCTCCATGATTTTTCGTTCTTCGGACGTATCAATAGTTGTGATAGTAGTAAAAATACATGAGTTTTGACTACTTTTTACATTCCCATTGCAATGTGCAAATTTCCCAACCATACCAGAGATAGAAAATGACACAAGACACAGGAAATACATACTTTACACTTTAACCAACTAGCAACTGATAAATAGACTTAATCTAATAGGGTAGGCTAAGGTGTAAAGGTATAACGAAACAAATAGCTGGTGTTATCCTAAAGGATTGGCTCTACAGGTTTTCAAGGGGTATCTTACTCTTAAAATGAGAGTAAAAAAGGGTTTATACAAGGGTTAACTAACCAGTGTAGTTAGTTAATAAAACAACATATAAAGGCTTTCTGGGTGTAATCCTAGAAATTTACTGATTTAAACAAGTTACTCCATCTAAATCCATAGTACTCATTGCGGTCTCGAATAGATATACCAAGCCAAGTTTTAAAGTCTACAACATCACCGGCACAATAATATTTTTGTAGAATTTGGGTAAACATTTGGAAACGAATAAGGTTGAATCCTCACAATATCTAATAAGGGTTATTGTGTGCAGGTTATGTAACTAGTAATTTCACAAAAGTATGCTTAATTTTTTTTAAATTTAAGCATTTTAATATGAAAAATAGGACAAGTAACGTTCTAATTCCCGTCCCCTACTTAAATTATACAACGTCCTCAATGTATAGATAAAACATTAAAAACGGGAAATAAAAAGAATTAGAACGAGAAACTCCTCTGAAGTTTTGCTCGGTAGATTCTCCAAGTAGAGTTTATGAGCAAGAATGTGTGTTGTAAATGCGTCTGAATACCAGCATGACTACAACATACACATAGGATTCCAAATGATTGGTACTTCACCAACTTTGTCGATATCTTTTCCAGTGAGGTCCTGTTCAAAATATAGGAAAAACATGAAAAATCCTATCTCGGGTATCCTACGGTTAATAAATAATAAAAACAATAAACTGTACAGGGACCAATACGTCATATCGATAAACAGGAATACGCCGTATCATGTGCATGAATACGCTATATAGACAGATCTGACAATAAAGTTTTAAATGCAAGAAAATAAAGGACTGATAACGTCCAGACATTCAATACGCCGTATGGTATGGAGCGGATACGTCATATTGATGTCTGGGAAGACAGACTCGATAAAAATAAATAACAATCCGGGTTGTCTCCTTCAAAGCAGTTTTCTTTCAACTAGTCTTTAAGTTAGACTTTTTCTTCAACTTTCTTCACTCGAATGTTGTTATCATCCACCCTTCGTCCATCCTATGAAATATTTCTTGGTACGTGCGGCATGCATCTTCATTTGTACTCGTCAAATCATCGTATTCATGTTCTTTTATGGCAACATATGCTTCGTCTTCTCCGAATGAATACTTGGTAATCTCGAATCTTCTTATATTGCAAACCGGCCGCTCTTGATCATCAAACAATTCACATCTTTCTGCATATTTTCCATCTCATATTCTCTCTATTCATGATCATGGTTGGTATTCTCAAAGTTGTCCCATCTTCTCCAACCTTCATTACTCGATTCATCATCTTCGTCAATTATCCTTTCTATGATTTATTTTTTAAAGCTTCTTCTTTGAGTTCGCCATCCTTCAAAGCTTCGTACCATTCTAAATCTTGGTAACGGAGTGTGTTTCTAACTATGTAGGCTCCGGGAAAGTTCCCTCCATTACAATATTCATCATCTTTCCAGCTACATGTAGGCCACTCCGAACATCCATTTTTATAATTAAAAGGCTTTCAATGATGTCTAACTGGAGTGGGTTCTTCCCATACTCCATTATCCGTCCATGGTCTTTCATGCACCCATGGAACATCTTCATTCCATTCATAAATCTAGTCATCCTTATAATCTTTGTAAGTTTTAAATCCCTAAATATTTTTGGTAAGCACATAGGTCTCTCGAAGTCAAATACATTAGTGTCGATCCTAAAGATTTCAGAAACTTCTTCTTCATCATCAGAGTCGGAGGATTCTTCGTTAGTGAGTTCAACTTCATCATATATAATGATCCATTGTCTTGTGGTTATAGAATTTTGAAGCTAACCATTTAGTAAATTCGACATTAGATGGATCATACTCCATATCTTCACCAGATCTATGTGTCATTTGTTGTTTCGAATTATCTTCTTCATTTAAGTCACATGGAATGTTAGCAAGTCCAGAAATTTCAACCTCATAGGTAAACAAATCATCACCTATTCTGCTCATCTAGTTGAACTCTTCGTAAAAAATTTCAAGTGATGTATTACAATAGAACGAATCATCACCGATCTTAATAAATTCAAGTTTCTTAAACTCCTCCTTGATTACCCTTGTCATTGTTACTGAAAATAACCTAAAAATTATCAGTAGAACCAGTTGGAAAAAGGCATGTATAAAATTTTAAGCTTTAAGTTCGAGTATGAAAAACTTCTCTGTTACTGTATCAGACGGTCGATACGCCGTATTCAATTGATTTGAATATGCCGTATCAATCTTTTGAATAGATACGCTATATTGGTTTAGAAAGTTGGATACGCCATATTCAATGGAAGTGGATACGCCGTATCAGGTTATCGACCAGAACAGTGTATTAGAAAACAATTTAAACATAAACAAACACACAATTAAATTAAGAAAACAATTAAAAGCTAATATACATAATTTTACACTAATTAATCTAAATTACACTAATCCTAGGGGTTAGATCTAATCTAATGCTTATAACTAAAATATCAAATTAAAATCAAGATTCAAATTTCACTCCCTAACAACGGCGCCAAAAACTTGATTGTGTCGTCGTGTAGGTGTGCTTTATGTTTTCAAGTTTTAAATTTATATTTTGCAGACTTTACCTAAAACAATACTTTAATAGGCAGTGTACCCAGCCAGATGGAGTTTCGTGGTAAGTAGGGTGTCGATCACTAAGAGCGAGAACTAATATTTTATTTTATCAATATTTTGGTTAACTAAACTAAGTTGAATTAAACTATGTTAATTCTATTCTATGTTAAACCTATGATAAACCTATGTTAATCCTAATTCTAACGAATAAAGCAGGGGTTTTTCAGCCTGAGAGACTGGCACAGGTTTGTGGTGACTTAGATCTACTTAAGACACAATAACATATGTAAGTAGACAGACAAAAGATAGAAGAGCGGTCTAGCCAAATATAAGAAAACTGTATTAACCATGATTAATCCAATTAGAACGTTGGTTTGTTTATTTAGTGCAATCAATACTTATCTCGAGGCGGAATATCATTCTTAAGACTTAGGCGTTACTTCTTCCTAAGACCTAGATAAGTATAATTTTGTCACAATTAAACGCACCCTTATAAAGCATCCTATTTGCTGATTATAATCTATCTTAGGGGTTAAAGCAATGGTGATCTTGTTAAACCCTAGCTCATAGAGACTTTATCTACTTACTGCTTAATGGCAATTTATATACTAGTAGTCCACTGACCAAGTCTTTACCAATTGATTAAGAACATACTCGTTCATCCCAAGGGTCACCTGCCGGTCCAACTAAGCTCACTAATCTAAAGGCGAAGATAGGTCATTATTTGTGATTCTATTGGTTTAGATATATACATCACTATATGGAGAGCCATCCAAGCATCTAGCTAACGTGGTCGGTATCACTAGATCCAATTGAATGATAGGTCGCATACAAAAGCACGTAAACAAGTATAAATTGATAAACATAAACAAGCAATCAATGATAAGTTAAGCATTCGAGATAAACAAACCAAACATTCAAATCTTCATAATAATGGCTAATACCCAAGGGTATTAGCCCTCAAACGTCATAATCAATACAAAAGTAATAATCCAACCAAGGTAAACTAACCGAGTAAAACGAATGATACCAAAAATTGAAAGATTATCAGAGTAAAAGAGATTACAAAGTATTTCCTATGGAATTAGTAGCTTTGCTTGACCCTTCTGCTCTTTTTGTCTTCTGAAAATCAACTTTTGTGGTTAAGGTATAAAAAATATGATCAAGCACACTAAAAACCCGTTTCTAGGTTTTCTATTTATAGGGTCTGGAATTTGGTCGATACGGCGTATCGAAAGTCTTGGATACGGCGTATCGGGGTTTTCTTGGAGTAAGGACCACGTTCGATATCTTCAAGAATAGTTTATTACTTTAAATTGAATATGGAGTATTGACTTCTTCTGGATATAGTGTATTGATCTTTATTCCTTCGTGGTCTTTTGTGAAGTGCAGGCACAGATACGCCGTGTCTTCCTTGATGGATACGGCGTATAGGATGTCAGAGTCAGTTTTTTCAAATGTCTTCGTTTAAGCTCTAGAATGCGTGCCTTTTTGCTAATATTCACCAAGTACTCTATAATTACTGCAATTCTCAAATACAAACGATTAAGTAACAATGCTTGCAATAATCATACAAAATGAGTTATTTACATGGGATAAATGATGCTATAAAATGATACTATAAAAGTGCATCACTGGGTCCATGACGACTATCTTCAATACCAGACAACAACTTAGTGTTTCTAATAGCATATGTATTGACCTAGTTTCTGCCTAAGTGTAAGGAGGTATTCTTTCTTTTCACCCTTTATCTTTACATTTCTTTTTCATTCTTCAACCCTTTCAATGCTTACCAAGACTTCACCACTAACACCTTCTTGGGTTTGTTCCAGTGTTAGCTATGTCTTAGACTGCATTATCCCCTTTCTTAGTTTTACTCCTTCTGTATCATACCTATGGACATCTATTTTATCTAATGAAATGTCCCTGGGTAGATACCTCCAATTCTGGCTGGATCGTGGGAATGAACACCTATACCTAACCACCTTATAACTCCAATAAATTAAATACATGGCCGGTCTTTTTGTATTGTTCACAGCGTTAAAATCATTTGAAAACATCGATCAAGGTACTTTGTGATATAAATCAAAACATTTATTACCTTGATGGTTTTTAACTTTTAAAATTGTTCCCCTGCATATGTGCATCGATAACCGAAAATGTTTTGCACACATGCGAAAGAAGCTGCACTAGAGTCATTTAGATCACATTTTTATTTACAAGTTATATATATTTAATCATTTTCTCCCCCATCAAAAATGTTAAATCTCTTGATATTTTGGATATCAATTGATTCAAATATATATATAAATTATTTGGGAAGAAAAATGTTTTGATTATATGTCAAGCCTTATATTGGGAATATTTAAATGCCCCCTAATTTATGAGGGAATTATTTGGTGTTGAGTACATTAATTTGAATTTTTTTGAATTGATGTCTCGTTGTGTGGTTGTAATTTATGTTTTAAATTTTAAATTTATATTTTGCCGACTTTATCAAAAACAACACTTTAACGGGCAATGTACCCAGTCAGATGGGAGTTTCATGGTAAGTAGGCTGTCGATCACTAAGAGCGAGAAACAATCTTTCAATTTATAAATATTTTGGTTATCTAGACTAAGTTAATTATTTTCTATGTTAAACCTATTCTAAACCTATGTTAATCCTAATTCTAACGGATAAGGAGGTTTTTTCAGCCTAACATACTGGCACGGGTTTTGTGGTGACTAAGATCAACTTAAGACAAAATAACACACGCAAGTAAATCAACAGAAGATAAAAGAGCGATCTAGCCAAATATAAGAAAACTGTATAAGCCATGATTAATCCAATTGGAACATTGGTTTGTTTATTTAGTGCAATGATTACTTATCTCGAGGCGGCATATCATTCTTAAGACTTAGGCATTACTTCTTCCTAAGACCTAGATATGAAGAATTCTGTCACAATTAAACGTATCCGCATAAAGCATCCTTATTTGCTAAGTATAATCTATCTTAGGGGTTAAAGCAATGGTGATCTTGTTAAACCCTAACTCATAAAGACTTTACCCACTTACTGCTTAAAGGCAATTGATTGTAGCAATTTCACGTATATATAATATATCAAAGTATTTATAGAAATATACAAATAATCCTTGAGGACAAAGATTAAATCCAATTTAAACACAAAAATATATAATATAACACGTTTATTAACCGGTAAGTGATTACCGGGTCGTATCCCAAAGAAATGTGAATTGATACCCTCGATTTAGCTTGGACAATGTTATGAATGATTTTCAACTTTTTGAATGATTTTCTATGACTAAAAACAATTTAAACAATTAAATGCAAGAGAAATAACTAAACACGCGGACGAAAAAACAGAAATGTCAAAATAAACCATAATTAGCACCTTAACCTAGAATTTGAATTAATAATCTAATTCTATGAGTAAAAATAAAGGGATTTGCAAAATTTGAAAGCTTAACGATAAAATTTGAAAGAAATCACAAAAACGAATAACGGGATTCGAAAACCGAGCCCTAAAAACTAAAATGCTCAAAAATAACCCTATGAGAGTCAAACTAATTTTCCTACGAACTTAATGATAAAAGAAAATTTTCTAAAAAAGATTTATATTTTTTTTGATTATTTTTCTATTTTTTATGATTTTTTAAAGTTTTTAATGAAAATAAAAGTTTAAAAATACTAAACAAACTCTAAAAATTCTAGAAAAATGACAGAAAATAGCTTAAACTATTTAAATCCTAGGAAAAATAAGCCCGAGATCATAGCTTATTAATTAAGATGCGAAATAAGCTTAACAGCTTATTAGGCTTATAAAGCTAAATGTGTATAAAAGATAAAGAGTGCAAGGGTCTTATGAAAAAGACCCAAGGGCACAGCGGTAAGGTGTAGTGTGTGGTGTGTTTATTAAAGGTTGAGGTGTTGAGGTCGGGGGTTCGAGTCTTGCTCACCCCCGATTTACACTTCCCTTTTTTTGTTTTTATAAAAAACTTAAAGAAGAAAAGTTGTAGAAGACAACTTTTTAAGCAACTTTAATAAATATACTATAAGCTGAAACTCAAAAATAAGAACTCTAAAAGCTTTTTAATAAGCTGTAAACAGAAAGTGGGCTTTTAAGCTCCAAAAAAACTAATTTTCACTTATAAGCTTCATTTTAAGCTCAAATTTAAAAACAAAAACTATTCTAGAAAGCTTAAGATGTGGAGAATCTACTTTTGATAAGCTAATAATCCAAATAACAAATTTAACTATCTAAATTCTATGATCTAGGAGGCAAACTCAGCAAAGAAAACTTAAAGCTTAAAAACTAAATAAGCTATAAACCTCAATAAGCTATTTCAGATTCTAAGCTTTTGAAAAACTTATCTCTCTACTTATATGCTATGAATTCCAATTATAAAAACAGATATTTAAAGCTATGAAATTCAAATTAAGAAACTAAGTCTAGATACTACTGTTTTTGGATTTTTGAGGATTTTTGATGAAATTTAAAGCTAAACTAACCTAAGAATTTAAGCTAGAAATGAAAAACAAGCTTTAAACTAACTAATCCTATATCTAAACTAAAGGCTTATTCAATTTTAAAACCTAAAATCTAATTAAGCTAGCTTAATTGCAAATGAAAAGGCAGCAGTAGTAACAACAGTTACTACTGCTGATGTAATTGACAAAATGGGCAAATCACAAATGCAGGTGTCCTTAAGGGACAACCCTGCACTACATACTCTTATTGAGTGTGTCCTAACTCAACTTAAACAAGATCCAAGCTCAATGAGGCTTGGATCAAATTTTTAGCAAGCAAAGGAAAAGGGGAAAAATCCCCTGGTGCAGGAACAATTTTAAATGTTTAATAGATTAGATGACTTATTAAGCTCAAATCCAAGCTTATAGACTTGAATGAGCTATGATGAGCTTATGAGAACAATTAAGAGCTTATTACATTCTTAAGTAAAAAGAATTTTGAAACACTTTAAGATTAAATGACACTAAAACACTTTTTATTAATAAAAGATCACTGATTACAAGATTAAAACAAAATTACATTTAAAAGAAAGCTGAAATTACATTTAATCTATAAGCCAAACAATAAGCTAAATTCTAAAACTACTCCTCCAATCTCCTCCTTTGTGTGTATGTGAGTGTGCTCGTATTTATAGCCATCTTCTGAAGCTTCTAGGGGCCTGAATCTGTTGCACGCTCCTCTTGATCTCCTCCATCCATTTATCCCAATCATTGGAAGCTAAATCTCAACCCTTGGATCACTTTTGCACACACGGATTGCCAGCGTGAGTGCTTGTATTGTGAGTACAATTAGTGTAAATTACCCATCCTTGTGTGTTTCTTTTGCTAATCCGTGATCCTCCTTTGTAGGTATTGGCCAATGAGAGAGCTTGGATGACATTTTACCCTGCCAGCATGTACTATCACACCTGAATTGCCCTCCTTACCCCTTAATTGGTAAAAGCCCTATGATTTTGACTGAATGGTAAAAAGGTTAGGGACGATGAACAGTTAAACTACTTTTCCCGCTTCTCTTTCTTTTATAAATGATTGTTTGACCCGAGCTTATTTCCTTTGACTTGGGTTTGGGCCGGGTGAATTGGATTGGGCCCGGGCTTTGGATTGGTTTTATTATAGAAATATAAGATCGTTATCTTTTATTAATAAAAAGATAACGACTGTTAGGGCATTTAGGGTTTGTTTTGTTACTTTGGTTTAACATGAAGGACTGAATTGGTAACTTCTTTTAGTGAGTTGACCATTTGACTTGTTGACCAAGTTTGATTGGGGTTTGACTGAGAGTTGACTTTGATAGCTTCCTCCTGGCTTTTTGCGTGCTCTTTCGTTCTTGTGTTCGTGTTTGCCTGGTTCTAAGCGTTTACTCGTGATTTTTGCTTTATCTGTACCTACACAATAAGAAAGACAAAACAAGCAATATACACGCCTTTAATGCACAGTTTTGGTCTTTTTAGGGTCTGTTTTGATATAAAATGGATATGTGTTTTCACACATATCAAAATACAAATCCGATTTTAGGGTTTTAAGTGTGTAACTTTAGAATAAAAAGATGGTATGATCCCTAGTTCGTTTAGCAGCTGTTAGGGACGATTTTAGGGCCTCAAAACCCTATTGTACTTCCTTCAAATCATGTTCTAATCAAGTAAGACTTATTTAATCATTCAATATGTCTTGTTGTATGATTCTTATCTGTTCTTGCTTTATCTATAACATGCTTAGCTAAACCTTCTATTGTGTTTATTTATGATTGTATGAAACATAGGATGTAGATCTTAGTGGTGTTGCTTCTTGTGATGAATATGCATGTTAGGTCTTAGAAAACCAGCTTTTGTCTGTATCGTTGTTGATATGTCTAGGAAAACATGATTGTGTAGAAAGGATACCATCGGGTAACAGTCTTCATACTACCTTGCCCCTTATATGGTTGATCCACTCTTAATATATTTCAAATGCATTTAATATACTCTTAGAGGCCTTGTAATAGTCTTCATACTACCTTACTTGTGCGTTGCCTTAACGAAATATTAAATAGACGGCGGGTTCGTGTAATTCGTTCATGACTTAGGAAATAATTACATAGATCATCACAAGTGTGACAAAGCAACAACACTAGGAGAAACAATCTAGGGAGTAATACATGATTAAATAAACACAGTCTTTTATTATATTGTTATCACCAGTAGCGTAGTTTATATTTAGTTTAATAGCTAAAACCAACCACCTCTCCAATATATGCTTTTACCTGCTTTCATAAAATATAAAAATACAAAAAGTATCTTCTTTCAACCCTTATAATTCTGTTAGACCGTGATCAAGCCTTCCCAACCTATTCCCCTAGAGAACGATAACAACCCCCGAGTCTTGCATATACTTCTACTACAACGTTTATGTACTCTGCCTAGGGAGTTGTAAAACTTCATGTAGAAGTCTTACGACGACCGCATCAGGAGATCAAAACTAGAAGTATTTTTAGCAGAGGTTCCTTTTGGCAGTTCTGCATTAGGAATTTGTAGTTATGTGCAAATGCAATTTATTAGCTAAGGACAGTGTCATTTCCGCTATATGTAATCTCATATTTTGTGACTCGCACCAGGTAAAGCAATTGCACATGGTGTACAAATTTGGGGGGCAGCCAATAGGTGAAGATAGGTATTTCTAAGTGCATAGGTTTCACGTCAGAAAGGTTTATGTGAAAACCCGATTTCTTTGTGTCCTAATTAAGTGTTGTCCTAACAATACCTTTTGCATTTTCAATATACAACTTACAATGCTATTTAAAGTGTGTGTGTCTGCTAACTAGATAGGCATGACTACCAAATAAATTTGGAACTGTTATAAATGTACATACAAACCGGCCTCAGTTTATAACAGAAAGGTGGTTTCAGGTTAGGAAAGAACTCACATTTACGCTGCGTGCATCACAATAGCATACAAATGCTCCGTGGCAACGCGCGGGTGGAAATACTAGTTACAAACTTTGAGTATAGTAGTAATTGATTATTTAAAGGTAAAACTATCATTTGGAAAAAAGTAAGAGGGAGAAAGCATTATTTATTATGTATTTTTTAAAGTGTGTTTTTTTTTGTCGGTGGACAAAGAGTAACATCTTAACAGCAACACTTGTCGTGAACAAAACAATTTACTTTATGTTAAACCCATGCTTAAAGTTTGCAACTTAACTTTTGGCTATGGGTGTTCAAAAACCTGAGAAACCGAGCCGAAACGCTTAATTCGAAACCGGAAAAACCTGAAACCAAAGAAACCAAAACCCAAAAAATCGAAACCCAAAAACCCGCTTATCAGAGTTTGGTTAATTGAACCGAACCGTGTTTTAAATTTATGAAGATTTTTAAATATATTCAAAAAGTACAAGTATTGATTATATTATCGAACTACTTTTATTATATAACATTTTTTTCTCAAAATTTACTAACATTTATGTGTGAAAATTGATTAATGTGATAATAACCTATAAACGTCGATTAAATATTTTTTGTTGATATATTATGTATGTTTATTTGAATATAACTATTGTGATAGAATAAATTTAATAATGACTTTAATCTATTCAATATTATTTAATTTTACTTAAATGACATTTTGTGTTTTAGATGATGTTATTGCTCATACAGTTTAAATTGATTTAACGTTTAAAATAGTTAATCGTGATCAGAACCGCGAAAAACGCTTATTTTGGGAATCCGCATGTCCGGTTACCCGCCTAGTACGGTTTGATTTTGGGTAATAATTTAATCACCCGCCCCATGATGAATAATTTAAATTTGGCCAGTAATATTTACACGGAACTATTTTACTTTGTACACGGAAAACTCATGTTTTTTACCTTCATACCCTCAAGTGACATTTAATGTTTACCTATTTTCCAGCTCTAGTTAAGAGTGTTAACAAATTTCTCCTTCCCGTGAATCCTTGTCCTAATTCTTTGTTAAACGACATACATACCTCCCCATAAAACATCTTTCAAGCTTCTTGTATCGTATCAATTCTTTATTGGATTTGTGTTGTCAACGAGCAATAATCAAGAGCCAAACCACTAATGATCGATACTTATTTTATTAGTTTATATGCAGGAATCATGCATGAAATGGTTAAAAAAGTTATATATTATTTGATTCCGATGTGATGATATCCCCCATTTACTCACTCAGGTGGTGTCGAAGGACCACAAAAGTGTCTCTGCATCATCTTATTACAATATGATAATTCCCCATTAATGGATTATATAACGATATCTCTTTATATATGAATGGGACTCTCACTATCTATGGTAACTTCTTATAATTATGGGATATGACCCAATCACAATTAATGTAAAATAATCAATCACAACTAATCATATCAATCCATGACTTAATGACAGCTAATACTCCCCCGCAGTTTGAGCGGGAGGTCTTCAAACGTTCAGCCTGGAGCGAAACTCAAGAAATAAAGCCGAGGGGAGACCCTTAGTAAAAATATTTGCATACTGAAATCTGGAAGGGACAAGAAGCACACGAACTTGACCGGAAGCAACATATTCTCTGACAAAATGAATATCAATCTCGATGTGTTTAGTTCGCTGATGCTGAACATGATTAGTAGATAGGTACACAGCACTGACATTATCACAATAGACAAGAGTAGCAGTAGAGAGAGGAGCATGAAGCTCAAGCAACAAATTTCTAAGCCACACAGTCTCAGCAACAACATTCGCGACACCTTGATATTCTGCCTCAGCACTAGAACGAGACAATGTACCCTGCCGTTTGGCAGACCAAGACAAAAGGTTATCACCAAAGAACACACAATACCCATAGGTAGATCGACGAGTAACAGGGTAACCAGCCCAATCAACATCTGTATAAGCAGTGAGTTGAGTGGTGGACGAGACATGTAGCTAAAGTCCATGGTTAATAGTCCTACAAACATAGCGCAAAATGCGCTTCAAAGCTGTAAAATGTAGATCACGAGGGTCATGCATGTGAAGACAGATCTGCTGTACAGCATAAGATATATCCGGGCGTGTAAATGTCAAATACTGAAGAGCACCAGCTAGGCCGCGATATAAAGTAGGATCACTGACAGGATCACCATCAGAACCAAGATTGGACTCAGTGTCCACAGGGGTCTTGCATGGGTTACAATGCTGCATGTGAGCACGCTCAAGAACTTCCTCTGTAAATTTAGACTGAGATAAAAACAATCCAGACTTCGATCGCTATGCAGATATACCAAGGAAATAATTAAGAGAGCCAAGGTCAGTCATAGCAAACTCACTATGAAGTAATGTAATAATGCGTTGTAAGAGAGCTGTAGACGAAGCTATGAGTACAATGTCATCTACGTATAAGAGCAGATAAGCAACATCCGAACCCCTGTGATAAACAAATAGAGACGTATCAGTTTTACTATGCTGAAAACCAACACGTGTAATAAAGCTAGCGAACCGCTGAAACCATGCCCGAGGAGCTTGTTTAAGCCTATACAAAGAACGCTGCAAATGACAAACATAATCAGGGTGAGCAGAATCAACAAACCCTGGTGGCTGATGCATGTAGATTGTCTTAGATAACTGGCCATGAAGAAAAGCATTCTTCACATCCAGCTGATGAATAGGCTAATCACGTATCACTGCAAGACTCAAGACAGTGCGAATAATAGCCGGTTTGACGACCGAGCTAAAAGTCTCATCACAATCAATCCCTTGCTGTTGATTGCGACCATTCGCAACTAATCGAGCTTTATACCTTCTTAAAGAGCCATCTGAAAAGCCACATAGAACGAACAACATGGACATTAGATGGACGGGGTACAAGAACCAACGTTTCGTTAGTAATTAAAGCATTATATTCATCTAACATAGCTTCTTTCCAATTAGGGTCACGAAGAGCATGAACATGAGAGCTAGGAAGTGGCGAAGTAGTAGTAACATGACAATTCATACGTTCAAGTGGCTTAAAAATTCCAGCTTTAGCGTGGTGACCATGGGATGCGTAGACACGGTTTATGATGAATTATTTGTAGGAATTGGAGTGTGGCTAGATATCGGTTGGGCATGTGATTGTGTTTGGACTGAATTTGGGACGGGTGTTGAGCTATTAGATAGAGGGGTATCGGGTGGTGGTGGGTTGGTTGGAGGGGTTGTAGGATGGGCCGTAATCGGGTTGTTTGGTTCATCGATGTGTTGACCAAATGGTTCAGTTGTGGGTACATTGGTTGTAGTCTGTATAGGTGGTAAAAGAAAATCGTATGTTGGTTTAGTAGAAGACGTGAAATTCCCAAACGGAAAAATGTCTTCATCAAACCGCATATGTCTCGAAATGATTATTTTATTTGTAACTAAATCGAGACACCGATAACCACGATGATTAGCGGGGTAACCAAGAAAGATGCAAGGTGTGGAACGTGGTTCTAGTTTATGTGCAACATCAACGTGAGGATAACAAAGACATCCAAAAACACGCAAATGTTCATATGTGGGGGTTTGGTTATAGAGTTTGGTGAATGGTATTTCATTATTAATGGCGGTAGAAGGTAATATATTTAAAAGGTGAGCGGCCATATTCAGAGCTTCCACCCAATAAGATGGAGGTATGTGAGCTTGAAAAGTAATGTGCGGATAAGGTTATTAATAGTGCAAAGCATACGTTCAGATTTTCCATTCTGTTGCGAAGTACGAGGGCAAGAAAACCAAAATTGTATGCCATTTTGGCGAAAAAGGTCATGAAAACGGGTGTTGTCATATTCACCCCCATGGTCACACTGCAAGGCCTTGATGTCAACATTGAATTGTTTATTGACATAAGCACGAAAGGCAACAAAATTATCAAACAAATCAGATTTTTTATGCAAAGGGTAGACCCATACAAAGTGCAAAAAATGATCTAAGAAAATAGCATAATATTTGATTTCACTTTCACTCGGAATTGGGGAAGTCCATATATCCGAGTGAATAATTTCAAACAAAGACTTAACAGAAGAAGCAGAACTATAAAACGGAAGCTTAACATGTTTACCTAATTGACACGCATGACACAAAGCGGGCAACTTTGATTTATTACATGAAATTAAATTACTTGACTCTAAACGACGAAGCACATCGTCCCCGGGATGACCGAGGCGTCTGTGCCATGTAGTGAAACTAAATGAAACCAAAACAACTGGAGTTTGTAATGGAGGTTGTTGAGTGACCGGGTAAAGGTCGCCCGTACTATCACAATGAAGAAGAATCTTTTGGGTCTGGTAATCCTCTACAGAAAAACCATAAGCATCAAATTCAACAGAAACATCATTGTCACGGGTAAATTTACGAACAAAAATTAAATTCTTAATAATGTGAGGCGTGACAAGAATATGATTTAAATGAAGAGGCTTATGAGATGTATGCAAGAAACTATGTCCGATATGAGTGACAGGAATAGAGTGACCATTGCCAACAAACACAGATGGATAAATGCTCGAATTACTAAAGGAAGTGAGTATACCTGCGTTGTCCGCCAAGGATGCCCTCGTGTCCATGATCCAAGAGGGATCTTGTGTCATAGTATGAAATGCTTGCGGAAGCATAGTGGCTGAAGGCGGGTATGCTGGAACTTGAGTTGTGAACTGTATTGACCAGGACTTGGACCAACATAATAATAAGGCATTTGTTGTTGGGTTGGCATACTTGAAACGGGCCAAGAAAGCTGATAATAATAGGGCGTCTGTTGTTGGGAAAGTACACACGAAACATGTACAACTTCTTAACCGAAACCTATATAAGGCATATAATTCCTAGAAAGATAATAGGTCACCAGTTATAATCCCTCGATTGTCTAATATTTTTTATTTTTTTCGTCCTGTGAGTGTTTCTTTTTTGGGATAGAATCATCATTATTGATTAATACAGGATAGTACAATGTCTAGTTATGTATGTGAAGATTTAATGGTTAATATCTTTGAAAGACTACCACCCAGATCCGTATATAGATTTAGATCTCTCTTAAAATGATGGTGTTCTCGTCTTGCTAGCCCTGATTTCATCCGCATGCACAATCTTTGACTTCTACAAAAACTCTTTATCAAATTCCTCATCTGGCACAGACAGTTTTATAGTGAATATAACGCGATTAAAGACATCTTTACGTTACACACACGAGACCAGTTGCCATTGGATCCAAAACGTGGGTACATGAGCATAACAGGAGTTGGGCCACCTTACGGCAGTTCTCAAAGTCAAATTATAGGTTCATGTATGTAACTAATCATGGATCAATTAGTCTATGGAACTTTTCAATTAGGCGTAAACTAAACGTTACACACACGTGACCAGTTGCCATTGGATCTCGTCTTGCTACCCTGATTTCATCTGCATGCATACCGATATGGAGTACTAGTGTTACTAAATTAAAAGCTTTTTAAAATTTAAGATGATGCAAACACCACGATCATAACCGCAAGTCATTTTTGATAGATCTTTTGGCTACAAAAAGTTGTATGTGTCCTGTTCTTTTCTTAAACATAATACACTTAACTGAATATGGACATATGGTCTATTGAACCCATTAATTCTTTTAGTAACTACTTTGATGGTTGTGAAATGTCGTACTTTTTTTTTATCAACAATGGCATAATGTGACACCGTTTAAATGGCATACCATGATCATTTCCATATATGCAGAGGAATAACGATGTCCATACTTGTTCTTGTTATGCATATGTTGTTTTAATCACCAATTCTATTACTACAAATTTGGTTTAGCCAAGCTGTATAGTAGTAAGGGCGTAACGTTAAGTCATAATTATAGTGCTTCAATATTTTTATTTAATAACCTTAAATCAAACTGTCATGAAGGTGGTCATGCTGATATAGCAGCCAATACTTCTCTTCGTGTTGACTTTTCTTTCTTTTGGGGGCTACTTTTTGTTAGTTTATGGACGTAAAAATAATAGTTGTGTGTTAGGATCGAACTCAAGATCACGGGATTGCACTCACTACAAGTTAACGATTAATAAATATAATTTATTTATTGATTTTACACGTAAATAGTTAATGATCGTTAAGTGTTTAATGGAAATGACTAACGACTAAACAAGAAGGACTAAAAGAGAAATTGGAGATCAATGGAATTATAGAGTTTGTGTTGAAATAGGATTAGCTTCAATGTTAAGGCTTATCCTAATAGAACTCAAACACTAATATTTACCCTATAAATACCAAAGGGTTTTTCAAGGGTAAATACACTTGTAAAAGCCAAAAATCACTTCTCTTTTGTCTTCAATATATTCGGCTGAATAGTATTAACATACTAACCCGAATTAATTTCTTGTTTACCGGTTTACGTGATTAACGAGCTAGTTCTTGGTTAACTTGGTAATAGCGTGTGTACAAGACGGTGATTCAATCTTCCTTTAGATTGTTCTTGGAGTTTATTGATTCTTGTTCTTGCTAGAATCAAAAGGTATGTAACCCTAATCTTGGTTAATTATTTATGCATGTTAATTGATCCTAATTGCTTCCGCTATATTTATACTTTGATGTTATAATTATAAATTGTTATGAATGTATAATTCCATCAGTGGCATCTCGAGCCAAATTTTTAACATGTTAATAATTACCAAATTATAATGATTTATGGTTTATATTTAATTTTTTTGGATCGGAAATTTTTTTTTCATGTGTCGCTTGCTGTTTAACTTTTTTTAAAAATTGTTTTAAAATAAGTTTTCGAGGTTTTCGGACTAAAAAAAATTGAAATACATTTTTGATTTCATTGCATTTTGAAAGTGTCTTGGTGATGTTGTTTGTGTTTTAAATTTAGTGTTAATCCATGATTTAATAATGTTAAATACGTTTATGAAAAGGTTATTACCACTTGCAGAAAAGAAACGACGACCCTTTTGACTTTTGTTTTCTCCCATAGAGTTAGAATATTTTTGGGACATTTGTTGCGGACTCATAAGTACCGTGTGATGACATCGGGCTTGTTTTAGCAACATTCTATAGTTTTTCAAAATGATTGTTATTAATCGACGGCTTTTGGCTATTAAAAAGTGTTCGTCAGTCAGCCTAATGTAAATTGTTGGTTAATAAACAGATAACAATCGTTTAGATATTTTTTTAATGTGTCTGCGGGGTGTTGATTATAATACTGAGTTGCATGTTTGCACTTTAGATTAAGACTTAAAATATGAAGCAAAGCCAGATGCCAATATAAGGTAGCTCACCTTAAATAAAAAGTAAAATATAAAGCCGATTGTTAATAAAAAAGTTTGAGAACTTCCCCCATTTGTGTAGACGCGCAATCTAAAAGTAACCTTCCCATTTCCAACACCCTCAGCCAATCATACACATCTGATGTATATTACAATTGCTGACATTATTATATTTGGTGAGGCTTTAGGAAATTACTTAAAACTAATTAAGGACAAAGGAATCTCCATGAAAGGACAAATTTATTGTTTATATAAGATAAGAGATGGTCTCTCATATTGTACATTAGTTATTGTTTACTGCTTGCCAAAGATAAGAGATATGGGGGGGTAACATCATGAACACTTAGTTAAACCTGTTCCATCTATAGCTATTATTGCCTTACTCAAATATTATATTGATTATAAGAGATATTGACCTACAAATGAGATGAACCTTAATAGATATATGTTTTCGTGTGGAACATCGTACCGTTATTTGTTTACAGCCGGGTTGGTAGGCGTTGTTTAACTCTTGGTGTTTTTCTTTTTTCCTTTCCTTCGTTGTCGAGGTTTTTATTCATTTCTTTGAAACAATTGTTTTCTAAGCCTAATCATTTTTATGCCGTCCCTCTGGAATTTTTTTCAGACCAATAATGGCAAATTCTGTTTCGGTGAGTGTTATGAAGTTTGTTGAGTTATTTATGTGAGTTGGCAGATGGTTTGGTCGCTGTTTTGGGCGTTTAAAAGGATGTGTCTTAGTCATACGGATCAGGATTCAGTAGCGGCCAATGCCAACGGTCCCTTTTGATGGATGTTTGCATCTCTAAAAGTGTGTTCACCTTCCTTGTATATTGAGGCCGAGACTGGTTCTGGAAGATTGTTCTCCAAAAAAGGAAATGAACATAAAAAAGGTGAACCTTAGCTTTGGTGAGCGGATTCAAACTACTAATGAATAATGAGTCTATAGAATTCCTTAAAGGTTATCTTAAGGAGTGTGGAGTGTGGCACGCGTTTGTAAAATCGCGCACACTTATTGCTCAGTCAGTGGTATACTGTGAATGGATATATGTTCATTATTTGGCAAAGTTGGTGCTGAGAGAGGCATCGCCCGTCCCCCAACAGTGTGGGGCCTTCAGAGGGTGTTGGCCCTCCAATTGCGCCATTACTCGACGGGGACTGTAAGCTTCGATGAGAGACATTTAACCCAAGGCCCAAAGGTCTGAAGCTCGATGGTTTACTTACCTTTGGGCTTTGGGTCTGAAGCTCGATGCAGAGTCATTTAACCCAAAGCCCAAAGGTCATTACCTTTGGGCTTTGGGTCAAATGGCTCTGATTATATTTTTGAAATCAGCATCTTTGACACAAACAGAATTTTACCTGTTCTCAACCCAAATCTGAAACATGCTTCCAAAAACACTGAAAAACACTACAGAAGAGCTAACTAGGGATGGTGTTTAATTATAATTTTATAACTAAAACCAAAATTACATTGTCGATACCGTAACCATCACTGACCATTTTTGTCCCAAAGTTGTTTTTTTTATTGTGGGAATTTGCAGCCTTTGACGCAAACATTAATTTTACTTGACATCTCCGACCCTATACCTTTGTAATAAGGCTAATATGTTAGTATTTATTGTTAATTAATTCCCAAAAATAAATATATAAATGGTAGTTATACCTTTTACACAATCCAATGATTGATTTGGGGGACACGATAAAATGGTTTATGCACTTTGCTTATGCCGAAAAAATCTGAACTACTTGTCTGCTTTCATAAAAGGTGAATAACCTATGCTACAGTTAAAAAAACATAT
Organism: Tanacetum coccineum; assembly: GCA_026074375.1. Taxonomy (NCBI): domain Eukaryota; kingdom Viridiplantae; phylum Streptophyta; class Magnoliopsida; order Asterales; family Asteraceae; genus Tanacetum; species Tanacetum coccineum. The sequence continues at coordinate 10,299 of BQNB010013321.1, read as the reverse complement.
CCGGGGATGGCTTACATTGATCATTTGACGAAATCCTCCAGAGAATGATAAGCAGTTTTACCAATGTCCTTTAGAGTAACAACCATCCACATAAATATCATAAAAGTATTAGAACTATGTTCTACATATACCGTAGTTCCATTAAATATTAGGAATTATAATTGGCATGTGCGGCAATTCTACACCTTTCCAGTTCCAAATTTTTTATTATCATACTAACAATATAATTAATTACATAAATAACTTAGTATGCAGTCAAAATATGTTCAATAGACATCATGACATACCGCGTCGGGGGGGGGGAAGGGTAGGGAAGTTTGAATACCCCCCCCCTGCCTGGGAATAACTACAAAATATCATAATAATAAGTAGTGCATCTAATACATACTTATGTCTAAGAATTTATTTATGCATACATGAGACATCCTCACTCTTATCAGATAAGATCACTTATCCAGGATTATTTTGGTACAACATTAGGTATGATTAAGGGATCAAAATAAGGCCTCAGGGCTAGCGCAATACTATAAAGCGGTTGGAAACTTGCTATAAGCTGCTAACATTAAGGTGAGCGTCAGTTGTGGTTGTACTGTGAATCAATCATCATATATTATACTTCGTGCACGGAATATTTTAAAGACTTTGTTGCATTTATATCAATACAATATTAAATACTACATTGGTTTTTCTTGTGGTTACTACCACTTCGATTTAGCTCCGGGTTGGATCACATCGTTCATAGTTATTTGCATACTTTTATCTTATTCGCTCAAAATGGTACAATTATTATATCTGTACTAGATAAAATCAATTACCGTTGGCAAACGTACTGTTTTTTTGCTTCTCTCTTCAAACCAATCCCCCTTGAGGTCGTGTCTCGCAATTCACTTCCTCATTTGGGCGGCCTAGTTTTCTTCTCGCTTACACCATCCATCGGCATTAAGTGCGTCTTTTAGACCTGTATCCATTCTGCAATAAGCTATATCTAACCAATACATTTTTCCAATATACACTTGTACCAAGATTGATCAGAAGAAAAAATAACAATTTGCAAACACGTCATATAATGCTATTGAATGTACATTGATAACATTACACTTGTTTCTTAGGTCTTTTACCTCTATTAATAATATGTTCTTTTTAATGATAGAATTCACAGGTTATGCTCTGGGAATACTTAATATGTAAACAAAAAAAAATATCTTTCAGGGATAATTCGTTTTACATCAAAGTATGAAACTGACATTAGAAATAAAGTTGATGACCTTTTTCAAGTGGGGAAAGTTTTCTTGGTTGCGTTCTATATTAACATAACCAAGCTTATTAGGTTCCTTAAGAGTTCATCATTGCAAAGAACAATAACGTGACTATAAATTAGCTCGTGTTGTACTTACAATTAAACGACATGTAAACCATCAATTGTTTATAAAATAGTCCCAAACACTTTTTTTAAAATATATTGATCTTATTATCCATACTCAAATGAATAATCCAAAATACCTCTTTATAAAATGCAAAAAATGTTACTTTTGGATTGCTCTTGAACAAAAACATGAAGCTTAAGATTGCTACCATTATTCCTCCAACAAACATGAAACAAACTGTAATATCAATTTCTCTTACACATTACATCAAACACTTGGTGAAGTCTTCATCAAACACCCGTGATAAAATATCATAAATTTGAATTGTATAATGAAACTAATAATTAAATGGATGCTTACTTTCCGGATTCAAAATGCACTAAAACCTCTTTTTCCTCATGATTTCTCCGTGATCAAGCCATTGATTTTTCCTCATAACAAAAAGATCGTTCAAATATAATTTCCAGCCAAATCAATTAATATATCTTAAAACCCCTCATTAAAACCATTTCCACCTATCATTTTTATTATAATATAAATTTAATGCACATAATTAGGTCACGAAAACACTAACCTGATGATTTTCAATGCAATAGGACCGTAATGAACACCATCTCAACAACAAAATCAACAACAAAAACATTGTGATCATATTTTTTGATAGAACATGAAAAAAGATTTGCAAAACTCACTGTGGTTTCATGTTGATGAGCATGTATGAGAGACACGCTTATGCATCCATTTTCCCTAATTTATCCAAAATCCATAAATAAAAGAAAAATACATATAATCGTGTTGGTTATCTTGCTTTGAAAGTTTGATAATGGTGGAATTGAATGGCTTTAAGATTGAGTCTTTTTGTTTACTTGTAACTACGGCGTCGGAATGTAGGTTGTCTGAAGTGGATGCATGCTGACCTTACTTTTTGACTTATATGATACGTTGTGCGATATCTGCTTTGATGTCTGGGGAGTAAACCTCTTACGTTGTGCATTTATAGAGCATTTATACATTCATTCAGGATGGGATATCTTCTTGAGGGCTGCAAGCGGGGCATCTGGAGGGTTGTCAAAGAACGTAACTGCTTATTACTATATGTAATAATGTAGATTGATTTGTATTCTGTGGCAATAACCTCAAACCTGTTTTAATTATGTAATAATGAATTAAGATCATTTGTATTCTGTGAGGAAGAGAGGAGTTCGATTATGGGTTGGAAGCATTTAAAGATACAGCCCCATTAAATTAAGGGGCTGAATCTTTTAGTATAATAGATGCAAAATGAATTATGATAAACTAACAAGTAACATATTCATTACAAAAATCTTGTGTTAATAGAAAGAAAATGCTTAAGTTACTTATTTTTTAGTATCTCGTGATGCTTTGCAAAATTTATATCACCCGCAACACCAGAATATTGCACTATCAGTTGTATAACAATATCAGAAAACTATTAATAACAAAGATTAACATTCGACAACAAAAAAAAGATTATTAGAAGTTCAATCAAATACAAGATGTAGTTTTTATATTCTTTTGTCGAACACTTTTTTTTTCTTTTTGTCTAACACTTTTAAGAAATTCTTGAATCTAAATTACTCTTTGCTCATTAATAATCCTTACTTAAAATGTATAGCTAAATTAGGCATCAAAGATCTTATAAAAAAATAAAATATAGATATCATACCCAGATTCTATGTATAGCTAATAGGGACCTTAATCTATCAAACCTTGTGATACAATCCTACAATAACACTAGCTAGTTCTCAAAAATAAAAAATTTAAAATATAAACTTATAATTTTACTATATACATATCATACCCAGATTCTAAATAAGGCATCGAATTCATAGAAAACCCTTAGCTAGTCGTATATTTACCAACGATAATCTCTCGATCATTTAAGCTTTCTTTTCTTCCGGTTAGTAATTTCTTATAAAATTCTTTTGATTTTCATAGTATTACGATAAAGTACAATGTCTAGTTATGTTTGTGAAGATCTGATGGTTAATATCTTTGAAAGACTATCACCTAAATCCATACTTAGATTTAGATCTCTCTCCAAGTCATGGTATTCTCATCTTGCTAGCCCGGATTTCATCCGCAAGCACTGATCTTTTAATAAGAATCCTCACCAAAAAGTCCTCGTTAGACACCGGTTTGAGATGAAAAATCATGAGCTTCGTGACATCTTTGTATTACACTTGGGAGACCAGTTATTGTTGGATTCAGAACGTGGGAACATGGAAGGAGTGGAGTACCGTAATCCTGGTCCTCGAATTGTTGGTTCATGCAATGGAATATTATGCATGGAAAATAAAGGAAGAATTAATCTATGGAACTTTTCAGTTAGGCGCAAACTAACCTTGCCTAGTTATCCTTCTTTCAGAGGCTCTAAAAAAGAGCCATATGTAGCCTTTGGGTTTGGTTTCGACTCAATCACTGATGATTACAAGATTGTGCGCATATCGTACTCTAAGGATAAAGATATTTTCGATAATATCAATGCATGTATTTACTCGTTGAAAACGGACTCTTGGAATGTGATTGCTTCCCCAACTAGTCTTCTTGGTTTTGTGGATAGAAATGCATGCTTTTTTAATGGAACATTGCATTGGGTGGTATATAGCAAATACGGTGACCGACAGAGTCTTTCTATAATGACATTCAGTTTGACGACTCATGTTTTTGGCTCATTTGAATTCCCCCAATACAGTGGCCGGTTTGAACATGTTCATAGAGAACTAAAAATTATCAATGGTTCTCTAGCATTGACTTCTCAAAGTCCTAAAGAGGACACATGTATTTGGGTGATGCGAGAATATGCTAATGTTGAAACCTGGTCTGAAATTTATATATTGGAAACCGAAAAACTTGATCAAGCCAAAGTTTTGCAACCTATCACCAATGGTGATTTATTGATATATGATGCGAGGTGTTTTGATCAATGTTATGTTTATAATCGTAAGATACGGTTGCTCAAAATTTATTTGGAATTTGAATCTTTAAAGTTTCAGGATGTGAAGAGCGATTTCATTGTGATGGAAAGGTATGTTGAAAGCCTTGAATTGTTGGACAGGGGGATTCGTTGTGGGGAAACCCGTCTTCTCTTGGTTGAAAAAGATGAATCATAAAAGAAACCTCACTTGACTAGACTACGTTGGCGATCGTGGCAGACTGGTTATGGCGGCGCTAAGGTGGTGCTGACGAGTATTCCAATTTGAATCACTAGTTGTCTTTGCGTAATCGATTAAAATATTTTGTTTGGTTGATATTTGGGCAACAAAAGCTTGCATTTGTCTTGTTTTTCCCAGTTATTGGTGACAATATTTACGAAGTAGTTTCATTCAAATGTTTGCATAGTCTTTAATACTTTCATGGTTGCAAAAATGTCTTACCTTTTAGCAATGTTTTAAAACCCGGTTTTTTAATTGATCCGGATTAATCACCGGTTCACCAGGTTACCGGTTGAACCGCCGGGTCGAACCGGTTCTATACATATGTATATTTTTTTCTATACTTAATATGTAATGTTTCATGATCTCATAATTAATTCGATTTATTTCCTACATTCGATTGAAACCGACAAAAAATATTAGTACTCTACCGATAAGCTTTATTTTTAAGTTCTATATCTATTAGAATATAGCAAATATTTGCAACAACAATCAACTTATGAATATAAGTTATAACAATCTATATTAAAACTTAGTTGTGTTTCTAAGATACTTTATATAACTTTAATTTACTCATTTACAAGATCTTAACTAACAATATTCTTTACCACTTCAACTTGTCAATTAAAATTAGAAAAATCGATGAGAAAAAAAATTATTTGTTATATTTTTTTGATAAAAAGTAATGACCCGGTCGGGTTTATAAAACCGGGTCGACCCAGGTCAACGAAAAACCGGCGGTTCAATCCGGTTCTCAAATAAGCAAAAATCCGGTCTCATCCGGTCCGGTCTCCAGCCGGTTCACGATTCAACCGGTTGAACCGGCCGGGTTTTAAAACATTGCCTTTTAGTATTTCTCATCAATGCCTCAATGGTATGAGGCGACACCAATTAAACAACATAACGTTTATATGCTTGTTTTGGCAAAGGCGTAATCTTATGCCTTCATTTAGGATTATTTTCCTACTCACGCAGTTAAGATCAACATAGACCCATTATTTGTCATAGATCCAATGAATCAATCTCAACCATCTATTTTTTCATCAAAAATAAAAAAAAAACTCACTTTCCACCTCTTTTTTAAAAATAAAATATCTTACTAACGGTAAATCGTCACACGACAAAAAATACATTATCGCGACGAGTATTTTTTTATCTTTCAGTAGACGAGTGACACGATATACTGGAACTTTTTTTCGATTTTTTTTTCAGTCACGAATTGCGAAAATCATATGATTTCATAAAATCATATATGATTTCATAAAATCGTATATGACTTCATAAAATCATAAAAAAAAGTTCGTCGAAAGTAAATAGTATCGCCCCTCTATAGAAAGATAATTTAATTCTCGTCGCGATGATATGTTTTGTTTTACGTAACGATTAATAGTGTGTGAGATATTTAATTTTTAAAAAAGAGGTGGAAAGTGAGTTTTTTTATTTTTGATGAAAAAATGAGTGGCTAGGATTGGTTCATTAGGTTTATGACAAATATTGGGTCTATATTGAACTTTTGGCTGAGATCCAAATTTGTTACGAAATTGCTAATTAGCAAAAAAAAATCAGTAGTATGGGTGTAGCTTTATAGTAGTGCTTCAGTTTGACTACTCATTGTTTTGGTACGATTAGATAGCCAAAAAAACCTTGGAAGGAACTAACAATCATCAATTGTTCTCTGGCGCATATATTAGTAACATTACTTATATTCTGGTGATGAAAGAGTATGTTACTAATGTTGAATCTTGGTCTTCATGTCTGTTCTAAATTTACCGTCAGCATGTTGGTAAAGTTCTGCAACCTATAGCCAATGGTGATTTATTGACATACCATAGGAAGAAGCGCAACATTTATAATCAAGACAATGGGTCGTGCAAAATGCTTGTGGGATTCGCAAAGCATAGTCATGAAATTGAGATAGTAGCGTATGTTGAAAGCCTAGCTTGAAATGTCCTTATGGGAAAACTGTTTTCTCATGGACAGAAAAGGATGGTCGTAAAGGAAAATTCACCGATCACTAGGCTATGAGGATGAGGATAACACATGTTTATAACACTTTCTAAACTTGTGGGTAGCCTAGATACAGTATAACTAAGATTCCATGCATTGAATATAGATGAACAAAAGTAGTAAACTTTGCATTCTTTTGAATTGTATAAATAATTGAAGTAGTACACAAGATTTTTAAAAAGAAAAAGTATTGGGTCAACCCAACTCAAGTCTATTTTGTAAAATAACCCATTTTGACTAGAACCCGTTACCCAACATGTCAGTATTGTCACCTCTTGTTACATACAGATGAGACTTTCGATAATGGACTAGCTACTAAACAATCTGAAACATACAAGAATTATACCAGGGTTACGCTATTGCTACAAAGAACAAAAATGATTATTTTCATACAAGTTTAACACTCTTTCTACAACTATACATAATTTTGAGAATCTATTAAATTTTGAGGAATAAAACCTGAAGCTTAGCAGTTAGCAGCTTCCTTCATCGATATTACAATCACAAATTGTCATGGCTCAGGTCATGTTGATACGCTAGCCGATACTTCAGTCCCAGTTGGCTTTTCTTTCTTCTTTGGTGCTTCTTTTTGTGCTACAGCTTTGTTTGGAACCAATACCAATGTCATGTTTCTGTCTCTAAAGTTCTTGCTTTCCTCAACGGCTAACTGCAATAACAACCATTTAGCCATCATACGTGGTCACCAAAAAGAAGTTTGTGTATTACCCGTTTTCACATACTGAACTTATCACAAGAGCATTTCCATCGCTAAACAATACTAATTCATTTTTAACTGAACAAGCAAATCACATACCTCCCCTACATCATCACGGAAACGTCTGATAAGCTCAATAGCATTATTTTTAAACTCGTTTTCACGTCCCTTTAAGCTTACTATTAATTTAACCTGTGAAATCAAAAGGTTCATGAACAAAATAATCACATATCAAGTAGTCAAGTACAATTAAATATTAAATATAGTTGTAGGAAGATATAAGTACCTTGTCGCCATCTTTTAAAAATTTCTGAGCAGCTCTCAAACGCACCGAATAATCATGCACATCTATGTTGTACCTGCAATGAAAAGTAACTGGATTGTAAATAATAGAAGGAAATAAATGAAAGTGATTTATTGTAAAGTTTCTTACCCCATTTTTAGCTCCTTCTGGTCGACACGATGAGCTAACACCATAGTACATGCTTCAGTTAGTGTTTTTTATTTCAGAAAATATAGAATATTGGAAATGTAGACAAAAAAAGAAGAGGCGTCACCAGAACTTTTCTTCTGCTGATCTCGTTTCTTCTTTTGCTGCTCGTATTTATATTTGCTGTAGAAATTTGGAACTTATGATCAATACTAATACGATTTAAATAGTTATAAAAGAGTAGTTGAGCTGAAATGAACTTCAATATTCTAACTTCCACATCATCGTAATCCCTTTCAACATAATATTTTAGCAATTTGAACATAAGGACATCTAGCTATTTAATTTGCTCGGCCACTGTGATCCAAATACTGGTTACTGCTAAAGTGCTATAAGCCCACGGACTGCGGCGACTCCGGGCTATCCAAAAGGGTAGTCATCCTGGGATTAGTCGGCTCGCAATGTCGAGTCTAAATAAAAATGATCAGAATGAATACAAAGGAAACGACATTTACTTGTAATCCATCAGCTTGACAACAGGAGGATCTGCCTCTGGAGACAATATAACCTACAAAAACAAAGTATTTCTATAAAGGAAGACGAGAATGCTTTCTAAAAACACATATAAAAAAGAAGACTTGATGCAGATTATGACCAATTCTAATATATGTTTGCCATTGTGAAATAAGAATCCAAATAAAAAATGATCAGATAAATATGAACTCTTGCAGGATAAAGGATGGTCCACATAACCCCAAGAGAGATACTTCATGACTCTGTCAATAGGATATAGGTGACGATACTCCAAGATTTGTTTATGTATGCAGTATGCATCACGTACCAAAAATGACTGGAAACAAAAACAAGTGCTACCTGGAAAGGGGTATTCAATTTATTACGGAATAAATCATTATTGATGGAAGAAGTGAATATATTATACAGGGTATTAAAGGTATTAAATTTTGTCCCTCCAACTATGGCTACTGATTTTCCCCATCCTATTCCGTATGTTAACTTTTTACCGCATTCTCTATGTCGTGTCTCAAAAGGGAAATGCTTTTAGGGACTACTTTAGCATGTTAAATATCCTAAAGGTTTGCGAATAATCCTGACTACTCAGCCCGAGGCATAAGCATGAAAGTTGAGGCACTAAAACTAAAACTGGTAACCATTTCCAAAAAAGACGAAAAAATGGAGCAGATTAAGGAGTCCAAAACTTGAGCATTAAGATGCATGGATATTATGGTAAAATTAAAACTGCATGTATAGTTCAAATGGGAGTGTGGGAAGTTTAAAAGCAAACAATTCATAGCAATGGCATACTAACTGTAGTCATACCAGATCAAGTTCAGCATCTTCAGCCATCTGAATAGCAGCACTTTTAGATACTACACCAACCTGGCAAAACAATCTAATTAGTCACGACATAGACAAATAAAACATATATGCAACACAAAGACATTACAGAAACACTTACCATGTTTTGTTCCTCGTCAATAAGCCTCACTGTACTTGACCTATTTTCAACCAACAAAAAACACAAACAAAGAACACTTAATACGTTTACATTACTAGTGAAAACTAATTCTTTAATTGAACCGTGCAAATAACTGAATAAGTATCACAAACATTATTAGTACTAAAATTGATGGACATGCTTCTACTTAGGTTGGTGGCCGTGAATCAAAGAAGCAACAAACCAGTCAGTCAATTAAATTACCAATTTAGCCCAAAAAAAAGATAAGTACAATTACCATGTTGAGACATGACATTACTGGTTACATTGAGTATAAAGTAAACTGCTATATAATGTGTGACCTTAGCTCTATATATTAAAGTTCTGTATGGGATTGCTTATTTTAAAGGGCTCATCTGCTTCAAAATAAGCATGTACTAACCTGCTTATATTTAAGTACTCAATTCAGAGTAAAATAAGCAAATACGCAGTTTATCCCAAACCCTTAAAAACGCACATCTATTTACATGCAAGGAGATAAGCAATTAGATAACTGCGGTTTCTAAAGCATCTATAATCAGGTAAACTTCATGTATATCCTCAATATATCCCATTATTAATGCCTATTATCCATCAAAATCACAATTTTCCAAAAACCACAAATCTGTAACCACCCTATTATTTACAAGCATTATTTCAATGCTTATTTATAAGCAGCTTACTGGTTAAAAAGCACTAGTATAAGCAATCTCAAACACCCTCCTAAGCAATATTTAATCTAAAGACCACCCTCTTATTTCCAAGCACTTTATTATGCTTATTTTAAAGCACATACTTATTTATAAGCATAAGTATAAGTAAACTCAAATCCCTCTAAAGCAATTTTCAAATAAGCACTTATTTAAACAAAACTTTCCAAACAACCACCCTCTTATATCAATACTTAGTTTTATGGCAGCTTACTTATTTATAAGCACAAACATAAGCAATCTCAACCACCTCTTAAGCAATATTCAAATAAGCATCAAAATATGTAATTGTTTATTTTTAAGGCAGCTTACTTATTAGAGGGTGTTTGGCAATGCGTTTTGAGGTGAATTATTTGCTTATTTCAGTTTCAAAACGTGGATAATCAAATTTTAGTGTTTGGC
>BQNB010013320.1:25000-77414 GCA_026074375.1 Tanacetum coccineum | reverse complement strand
GTGGATAAGATCAAGAGAGCCAACCCTAATGCTTATGATTATCAACTCAAAAAGGAACCAAAAACATGGTCAAGGGCTTACTTCCGTATAGGTACCAACTGTGAAGTGGTTAAAAATAGTTTTAGTGAATGTTTTAACTCAGTGATATTAAGCGTCAGGAGTAAATCACTTATAACCATTCTTGAAGCAATCAGAGTCATTGTTTTGAAAAGAATGCATATAATGAGGAATTTGTGTGATAAATGGACTGCAGATATCTGTCCAAACATACAAAAAAGGTTGGAAATTAAAAAAGATCAGCATAGGTATTCTCTAATCCATTTGACTTTAAAAATTCAGTTATTAGTTTTCTATAAAAAATGTAATTGTTATTATCATGGTTTGAAACATGTTTTGGCATGTTATACCAACTGGTGGACATTTGTTTGAAGTTGGGAATGGGTCAGAAGCATTTGGTGTTGATGAAGAGCGTAGAAACTGTACTTGCAGATTATGGTAACTTTTAGGTTTGCCATGTTGTCATGCTGTTGCTGTTATTTTCAAGTTAAATAGGTTGGTAGAAGATTATGTTCCAGATTGTTATAGGAAACAAGCCTTTTATGGCATATACCATCAATACTTAACACCAGTAGGGGGAATGACCTTTTAGCCTGATTGTAGTGACATGTCTAGAGTATTGCCACCTAAACCAAGAACAATAGCTGGTAGGCCAAGACAGAAGAGAATTAGACCTGCCCATGAAAACAAAAATCCAAACAAGGTTTATAAGTCTGGTGTTACTATGACTTGTACAAACTGTCACCAAAAAAGACATAATAAAAAAGGTTGTAAAAATGAAACTGTTGTTTTACCACCCAAACCACCATGTAATAAAGGAAGGCCAAGAAAGACACCTTTAGCGGGTAGTTCACTTATAGATGAGGACATTGATACACCAATTGTAGATGAACAAGTAGGGGTAAAAGAACAAGCAAGTCAGTTTGATGTGGGGGGTTCTAGTCAGTTTGATGTGGGGGGTCTAGTCAGTTTGATATGGGGGGTCTAGTTAGTTTGATGTGGGTGGGTCTAGTCAGTTTGATTTGGGGGTAGAAGAACAAGCAAGTCAGTTTGATGTGGGGGTTTCTAGTGATGTTAGGGGTTCTAAAAAGAATGACGTTGGAGGTTCTGCTCAGTTTGATGTGGGGGGTTCTAGTGATGTTAGGGGTTGTAGTCAGTTTGATGTGAGAATAGGTAGAAGGGTTAAAACAAATGTTAAGAGAATGAGGCAGGATACAGAAGAGGGTCTGTACCATATAGAAGATTTAGTAATTTAGGTAGATGGTTTGGATTGAGAGGAAATGATAATGAATCTGATCCTATTGAGAACTCAGAAGTGGCACAAGAAACCAACCATAATGCAACTAATGACTCCTTTGCAGCAACCCAAGAAACTCATCACTTCTCAGCTACTACATTTGACTCAACTCAAAACAGCCAAAACCATTGATACGACTCAAATTCTATATACGTATAATATCAAAGTATAAGAAATTCACTAATAATCCTTAAGGACAAAGATTAAAAGTAAATTCTACACAAAATATCATACGTTAACCGGTATGTGTTCAACGGGTCGTTTATATCCCAAGAATTATGAATTGAAACTTCGTTTTTGTTTGGACAATGATTTGAATGGTTCTAAGATCTTTGATTTCGAAAACTAAATCCTACTAGTGGGCAAATAAAGGCACATATAAAAATATCTACGAAAACGTTAACGGGATTAAAAGAAACGCGACTAAAAAGCAAGTATATCAAATTTAAGACCTACAAAAGCAAATTTAATTCCTAAAACTCAAATATGATAAAAGAAAATTTTCAGAAAAAGAATTTTATTTTTTTTGATTATTTTTCTATTTTTTATGATTTTTTAAAGTTTTTAAACAAATTAAATGCACAAAAAATTCAAAAGTTTAAAATAAAAATCCTAGAAAATTACTAAAAGTTGCTAAACTAGTAAAGAACAAACGAAAATTAAAAGCTAAGAAAAATCTTAAACAAATAAGCCAGGAAAAATCCTATAAGCACTCGAAGTGCTTATTCTATAATTGGGCCAAAAAGTGATTATAGTTATATTAAGTGCACCTTAGGACGTATTGTGTGGTGTGTTGAGGTGTTGAAAGGTTGATGTGGGTAGAGGTCAAGGGTTCGAGCCTTGCTCACCCCTGATTTCTCTACTTCCCTTTTTTTCTTTTGCAAAACTTTTTAAACAAACTCTACTTTAAACAACAAAAAACAAAGTGTTTGAAATTAATGTGTAAGAAGATAAAAGCTAATCGAAAAGGCTACATAAAGCAGTTTACTCTATTATTTGTTTTTCAAAATTTTTGTAAAGAAAAAAATGCTAATTTGCAGACTAAAAACAGTTAACTAAATAAGCTAATAAAACAAAATTAAGCACTAACAGATCTAAATTGACCTATAAACTACTTGTATACTAAATTAAAGCCTAATTCTAACTTAGACTAGCTGAATTTTAAGCTTGAAAAAGGCTATAAGGCCTTTTTGGCTACTGATGCAATTGACCACAACTATAACCAAAACTCAAAACCAAATAATGCATGCCTAAAGACTTGTTTCCAACATTATTTAAACACCAAGTTAAGAGCTAATAGAGTAACAAATATAGCTTGAAAAGATTTGAGCTAAAAGAACTATTGGAACTGAGCTTATGATTACAGATCTAAAAAAACAACACTCTAACTTGATCAGAACTATTTTTAACCTATCAAGGCCACAAATCCTAACTTTATAAACCTAAATATGAGATTCCACTCAATTTAAAGAGCCAAATGGCTAAGGGCAGTACTAACTTAAGTTAGTACTGCTTGAACCAAACACCCCTTTAAAAAGTCAAATCCCATAATTAACTTATAAAATTGAGAGATGAGTCATAAAATTCAGATACCAGATATAATTAAGCTATTATAGGTCCTAATAAACAGATTTTAACAACTGAATAAGCAGAAACTATAAGCTACAAGCTAATGCTATTATTTTTTTGTTTTTAAAACTGTTTTTTGACTAATACTTGAAAACTAAGATCTTAAACTAACAATTAAACACAATAAACATCAAACAACATTATTAAGCAGAATTAAGCTAATCTAAACAATTATACGCAGAAAATAAGCAGTTTTATACTAAATTGCAGAATTAAGCTAGAAAAAATAAAATGAAAACTTACAGAAGCCTCTGCACAAAAAAGGCTTATAAATATGCTCAAGGAGCTATTCAACAAGCTCCAACTTATCTTATGATAAGTTGGTAAGGTCCTGGAAACCCATCCATATCTGGTTTCCCTTCTAAATAAGCTGAGGTATGTTTTGGAGTGGAATTTGAGTAATAACAAGCTCAGTTAAGCTTTGAGAGCTTAACTGAGTTAATAGCTAGCTTATTAGTTAATATGATTGCTTATTGAGCTTATTAGAACAATAGAGAGCTTTTTAAACCATAGTGCTTTTTAAAGTAAAACACGAATTGAAAATTTAAATAAAATGTAAACTAAACTTTTATTGATATTGAAAACTGAATACAAGTTTATAAAAAGAAAATTACATTAATTTGAAAACAATAAGCTAAAATTACTTAAGCTAAAAGCTACACTAAAAATTCTACTCTAAAAACTAGATATCTACGTGAGTGAGAGTGAAGCTCCTTTTATAGGCAAGAGAGGAATGTTGTAGGCCCTTAGACGCTCCATTTGATCTCAGCCCTTGATCTCTTCTAATCATTGCACCTTGATTATAAACCGTTGGATGAAAAGGATCACATGGATTGCCAGCGTGTCAATCCTAACTTCTTGGAGCCTTTGTGCTTCTTTTGAACTGGATTTAGTGTAAATTTCCAATTTTGGTGTGTTTGTTTGATGCACGCGTGGCATTCCTTGTGTTAGAGTGAGCCAGTCATTGCTTAGAGTGACGTTTTTGCTTGCTGACATGGAGCTTGGCACTCGAATATTTATTGCCACATAGGACGAGTGTATGTAAGTGGGTTTTACCCACTTAATTTGATGCAGGGTAAAGTGGGGAAGAGGATGAACAGTAAAAACCATTCGCGCCCAATTCTTTTCTTTTTATAACTTTGTTTGACCCTTTTGACCGAGAGTTTGACTGGGTTGACCTTTTGACTTGGGCTCTATATATATCAAAAGGGAATTTGGGCCATGGATATTATTTGGGCTTGGGTAAATGGTTAAACGGTTTTGGATTTATAATAGACTTAACGACCGTTAGTCCCTAAGTAACAAAGGACTAACGGTGTAATTTATTTAGGGACTTTTGGTGAAATTGATTTAACATTAAGGGCTCTTTGGTAATTTTAAAGGTTTTTTTTCTTCACATGAGTTGATCAATGTTGACTTTGGTTGACTTTTGTTGACCTTTGTTGACAAACATCCGGCTCTTGTTTACTCTTTTCTTCTCGTGTTCGTTTTTGCCCGGGTTTTGGCTCTTTTATTGTGATTTTTTATAATATCCGTACCTACACGTCACAAAGGATAAAATACACAATATACAAGCATAATTTGTTCATTTTTCATCTTTTTAAGGGCATTTTGGTATAAAACGGATATGTGATTTCTCACATATCAAAATTCCCCAAACTAAATGATTGTCGTGTCTTCACGCAATGTTATATGCTCTAAAACCAAATATTCCAAAACCTCCCAAAACTAATCCTTTGAAAAGTAGCAAAGTCTTTTGTGGGGAAAGTTAAGAAATCACAAATTTTTAAAACACCCCGTTTTTCCATTTTCAAAATTTTTCCATTTTTATGATTTTCGTAATTTGCAACTTACAACTTATTCATGTGTGACATAATGTATTGCTTTCATTATTCAATGATAACTTTTAGGATCACGGAACAAAAAGCACAAAAAGTGTCCAAATGGATAAATTCATCGTCCCCGACTTTCACTTCTCCAAGCCAAGCTTAAAAACAAGATCATTGTAAAATACAAGTTATGATGCTAACACTACTCATAAAAGCTAATTGTGTATTACTTTTCCTCCCTTATTCCTAATTTTGTATCTCAAGATTTTATTTAAGTCATATACCCGAAGGCTCTTTAAGACTTTATTTCGATACTTATTAATTCCAAAAATAAAGTGTAATGGTTAAAACGAAATAATTAGATCCTAGCCCTTTTCAAAAGATCAAATGTCATCAATAATGAAGTCCACATCGAGGCAACCAAAATTTGGCTTTTATTAGGTTACTTAAGCATGGCACCATTCATGTCATATACCCTTAGGCTCTTTAAGACATAAATGGACCAATCTTATTTGCACCATATACCCTAAGGCTCTTTAAGGTACAAACAAGACAAAAATTAAGCAACATTATCCATTCCATATACCCTAAGGCTCTTTAAGGAATGAATAAGGCTATAATTTCACTTATTAATTTTACTTACCCCATATACCCTAAGGCTCTTTAAGGGATAAGCAAAATATTTATTAATGTGATACATATAGTATGCCAAATTAAGTATTCCTGATGTATACTTATCTTAATCACAAAGGAACTAAAGAAAACTTCTATGAACTAATTATTAACAAAAAAAAACCGCACAACTCTATTTATTAAACAATTATATATAAAGGTGGCCACAATTAACACTTATGAGCCCTAAAGAAATCCAATTATTCTACGTTTAGCATCAAAACTTATATTCTACTCTATTATCTCTTGTTCTTCACAATTTAAAATTCCTAATAAATAAATTAGTGAATACTTAGCCAAATAAATCGATCTTTGCATATTTAAAATCAATTATGGGAACTTGCAAAATCTTGACTTTTTCAAGTTAATCTTGCTTTTTATAGCTCCTTGTATAAAAGATTAGCAAATTTCAATCTATTTAAAGTTAAGGAGAAAGCTAAGATATAAAACCGGTCGGGTCAAAATTTACTTTTGTTCTCACCAACGGAAAGCCTACATTCGTGTCAAAACACTTATTTTTTTATCAACTATATTTTTATTTTTCATCATTTTCTATACTTTTTTTTCATATATAAAATTTTAATATTTTTGCGGGAAAACGGGGTACGTGAGAACAACGAGCAAAAGGTAGGTAAGATCATATCGAAGATATATCACCTCATACTAAAACTAAACATTGTCCTCAATGTTTCCTAGTCTAAGGCTTATAACCCCATACTAGAACTCAAAAAGTCGAATGCATAATCCGAGCATGGAGAAAGTATCATAAAAATCTTAAGCCGTTTATAAAGTATGATAAAAGATAGATGTTAGTCGATAATAATCTAGGATATCGGATTTCCCCAAACTAATGGCAAGCAAAGGCTAGGAAGATCGAGTGGACCGGGACAAAACACCGAACACGAGAGTCTTCAAAAATTTTAGGTTAATCCTACAAACAATCACAAGCACAAACAACAAGAATTGGAAGAGTACAAGTCTCCTCACATCACATTAGAAATAAGAAAGAAAAAAGATGGATAAGCATGGGGTTCCTCCTACAAAGCGCTTTGTTTTTGGTAACCGAGTCACATAGCTTGACTCGATCCCCGCATTTAGTTATCCACGAGGATGGTTTGGAGATCTGGGACTACCTTTGATGGTATGTCCCCTCCAAAGTAATGCTTCACACGATGACCATTCACCTTAAAGTTTGGGCCATTGGGTTGAGATAACTCGATGGTTCCATATGGAAAAACTTGGGTGATGGTGAAAGGTCATGACCAACGGGTTTTAAGCTTTCCCGAGAATATCTTTAGACGAGAGTTGAAGAGTAAAACTCGATCACCAACATTGAAAATGCGGTTTTTGATCTTAGAGTCGTGAAGCTTCTTCGTCCTCTCTTTATATATCAAAGAATTCTCGTATGCTTGATCACGAAGTTCATTAAGTTGAAGCTTCCGGTGATCACCCGCGGTTTTAAAATCAAAATTAGCATGTTTCAAGGCCCAATATGCCTTATGCTCTAACTCGATAGGTAGATGACAAGACTTTCCATACACGAGCTTATAAGGAGTACAACCAATTGGTGTCTTAAAAGCGGTACGGAATGCCCATAGAGCGTCATCTAGCTTATCGGACCATGAGGCACGGTTTTCACCAACCGTCTTCTCAAGAATTTGTTTCAAGCCACGATTGGAAACCTCCACTTGTCCACACGTTTGTGGATGATAAACGGTAGCAAGACGATGAGTGACACCATACTTAGACATTACTTTAGCAAATTTATCATTACAAAAATGGGTCCCACGATCGCTTATAATAGCTCTAGGTGTTCCAAATCCGGCGAAAAGAGATTTCAAGAAATTCACTACAACTCGAGCATCATTAGTGGGGAGCACCTTCGCTTCTACCCACTTTGATAAGTAGTCAATGGCTACGAGAATGTACTTATTCCCTCGTGAAGACGGGAATGGACCCATAAAATCGATACCCCATACATCAAAGATTTCACAAACTTGAATAGCGTTTTGAGGCATCTCATCCCTTTGTGAAATTTTGCCTTGACGTTGACACGTATCACAAGATTTGATCATAGTATGGGCATCTCGATATATGGTCGGCCAAAAGAAACCGGCATCAAATACTTTCTTAGCGGTGAGATTGGCACCATGATGGCCCCCGGTGGGTCCTTCATGACAAGCTTTGAGGATATCAAAAGCTTCTTGGCCATGCACACACCGTCGAATGATTTGATCCGCACAAATCCAAAATAAGTAGGGATCGTCCCAAAAGTAATGTTTAACGTCCTTAAAGAATTTCTTCTTTTGTTGGGACGACATCCCTTTCACGATAAAATTCCCCGCATGGAAATTTGCAATATCGGCAAACCATGGGGTACTTCCACTAGATATAACTCCAAGTGTTTCTAAAGGAAAATTTTCATTTATGTCTTTATTTTCTAACACATCCTTATGAGGATTCTCAAGTCTAGATAAATGATCGGCCGCGAGATTCTCTGTTCTTTTTTATCACGGATGATGATATCAAATTCTTGTAGGAGGAGAACCCACTGGAGCAATCTCGGCTTAGCATCTTGTTTACTAAGAAGGTATTTAAGAGCCGAGTGATCTGTATACACTATACTTTTGGATAAGACAAGATATGGCCGAAACTTTTCAAAAGCATAAACTACTGCAAGCATTTCTTTTTCTGTTGTAGTGTAATGAATTTGAGCTTCAGTCATTGTCTTACTAGCATAATGTATAGGCTGAAAATGCTTCGTCTTTCGTTGTCCCAAAACCGCACCAATCGCAAAATCACTAGCATCACACATAAGTTCGAAAGGTAGGTTCCAATCAGGGACAACTAAGATCGGAGCTTCGGTAAGCTTCTTTTTAAGAGTCTCAAAAGCATTAATACAATCTTGAGAAAACACAAACGGTGTATCTTTCTCAAGAAGGTGAGTCATAGGTCTAGCAATCTTATAAAAGTCTTGAATAAATCGTCGGTAAAAACCGGCATGACCTAAGAAACTCCTAACACCTTTTACGGTGGTCGGATGAGGTAGCTTACCGATAACATTAACTTTAGCTCGATCGACCTCAATCCCGAACTTTGATATTTTATGACCTAACACAATGCCTTCTTTACACATAAAATGGCACTTCTCCTAATTTAGAACTAAATTCGTGTCTTCACACCTTTTTAGCATTTTATCTAAATTTGAGAGGCAAGAAACAAAACTATCCCCAAAAACTGAGAAATCGTCCATGAAAACTTCCATAGTCTTTTCGATCATATCATGGAATATGGCCATCATACACCTTTGGAAATTACCGGGAGCATTACACAAGCCAAATGGCATGCGACGGTAAGCGAAAGTTCCATAAGGGCATGTGAAAGTGGTTTTCTCTTGGTCTTGGGGATCTATTGGGATTTGAAAATAACCCAAAAATCTATCTAGAAAACAATAAAACTCATTTCCAGCTAATCTTTCTAACATTTGGTCCATAAATAGCAACGGAAAATGATCTTTACGAGTAGCTTCATTTAATTTTTTATAGTCAATACAAACTCTCCACCCGGTAACTAATCGTGTTGGAATTAATTCATTATCTTCATTAGCAACAACGGTTATACCACCTTTCTTGGGTACACAATGAACAGGGCTTACCCACGGACTATCACAGATCGGGTAAATCATTCCGGCATCAAGGAGTTTGATAACTTCATTTTTTATTACCTCATGAATTTTTTGGGTTAACCCGTCTTTGACTTTGTACCGCGGGTTTATAATCTTCCTCTATCAAGATTTTGTGAGTGCAAAACCGAGGGTCAATACCCTTGATGTCGGTGATTTTCCAAGCAATGGCCCGTTTATGTGATTTAAGCACCTTTAAGAGGGCTTCTTTTTCATCATCTTTTAAACCTTTTGCAATAATCACGGGTAACTTATCGATTCCTTCTAAGTAAGCATATTCCAAATGAGATGGTAAATCTTTTAACTCTAATTCCGGAGGCTCTTCAATTGAAGATTTTGCCTTGGTCACTTCTACTTGCTTTAGGTCCATCGGAGGGAGTTGAAACGGGTCATTATTTAACAATCTTTCAATCAAGCAAATATCTCCCTCTGGATCAAAATCGGCATGATCAATTTCTGGTGAAATTGAATCATCTTTGAGATAAGCCTCGATCTCTTCCAAAATGAAGTCACTTCCCTCGAACGGAGTGAGGGAAGGAGAAGAGTCGGAAATAATGGGCTCAAAAGTCAGGATGGGATTGCCACCCATAGATTTATTAGAAAAACCAAGCACTTCTTGAGCATACTCCTCACAAGCAACGTCAATGACGTCTATTCGGTTTACCGACATATCATCATATGTAGAGGAGTATCTCGTAGTTTGATTGAGATTAAAAGTTACGGCTTCGTCATTAACCCGAAGGGTTATTTCTTCTCCATAAACATCAATTAAAGCACGACCGGTCCTCAAGAAGGATCTCCCAAGAATGAGGGGAACCCGAGGATCGGCATCAAAATCAACAACAACAAAGTCGGTAGGAAAGTGAAACTTCCCCACTTTGACGAAGACGTCTTCGGCGACTCCCTTAGGACGAGTAATGGATCGATCCGCTAGCTCGAGAGTCATCCGAGTGGGGGTAAGTTCGGGTAGGGAAAGCTTTTTCCATATGGAAAGAGGCATAAGATTTATGCTAGCGCCAAGATCGGCCAAGGCGTGACATACATCCATTCCCGAGAAATCACATGGTATAAGAAACTTGTCGGGATCTCCAAGCTTTTCGGGAAGCTTCTTAAGGAGCATCGCCGAACAATTCTCATTCAACGGTATCTTAGCTAATTCAAACAACTTATCCTTATTCGTGAGCAAACTTTTAATCGTAGAGGCAAATTTTGGCATCAAAAGAAGAGCATATGCGAAGCTAATGTCGAAATGCAAATCTTGAAAGATTTAAAATAACTTCTCTATTTGATTCGTAGCTTTTTCACGGAGCTTTTGATCATTAAGTCTAGAGGGATATGGAATATTAAGCTTAGGTAGAGTCTTCGGAACATCGGGTTCCGAAATAGGAATGGGGTTAACCGAAGGTTGGATATGAGCGGTACTTCCTTGGAAATTGGTTTGCTCCTTATCCGTTGTCTCCTCGGTTTCTCGTTCCACTACCTTTTTTGGAGAAGGATTAGTAGGAATCGAGGGTCCCTCATAAGCAACACCACTTCGAGTAGTGATTGCTTTCATCTCACCCTTCGGGTTAGGAATAGTATTACTCGGAAGAGTACCCGAAGTTGAGGCTTGGTTTTGGAAAAATCCACTTAACATATTCTGCAAATTATTTTGAAAAGCATTTTGTTGATTCATCAAGTCGGTTTGTTGAGTCTTCATTATATTTTGAATTTCATGCTTAAATTATCCTTTCAACGAGTTGATTTGATTTTGCATATTTCTCATCATTTGGTCATTAGATTTCATATAATTTGAAAACTCATTTGGAAATCCTTGTTGAACTTGATTATTAGGAGCTTGAAAAGGTTGGTTTTGAAATCCTTGATTTTGAAAATTTGGAGCATGATTAATTGGAGCTTGAAAACCTTGATTTCCATGAAAATTATTCCCCCGATTAAAATTATTTTTGATTATACCTATTTGGACTATTTTGCATCGGAGCAAAACCGGGTGGTGCCATTTGGTTTGTAGGGGCTACTTGATTGTATGTACCCGTTGTCCGCACAAACACCTAGATAGCTTGCCTAACGATAGCAGTACAATTATAGTAAGCATGGGCATCACCACAAATAACACAAGATTCCTCAACCACTTTAACCGTAGCGGGAGTAACAACTTTCTTACTAACAATCTCAACTAAGGTCGAAATTTGGTCCCGCAGCTTATCAATCCTATCATCCGTCTTAACCAGAACTTTCCCTAGAATTCGAATTCAACCTATAAACAATTCGTTTGTTTCTGAATAACAAACTTTGACTTAACTCAATTATGTTCAAGCTTCATCTAGTAGTCTTACACAGCAAGATTTCCACCCGCTGTGGCATTTAAAGAGTCTTGATCATTCTCATTTAAACCATTATAGAAGGTATCTATTGAGTCAAAACTTCCGTAAATCCGGTGGGGACATGCTCTAAGTATTTACTATATATCGTTCCATGCCTCACCTAAATGTCTCATCGAATTTTTGAGTAAATCGAGAGATTTCATTCTTGAGGTGGGTGGTCTTCAAGGGAGGAAAAATTGATTCACGAATTTGTTTACGAGATCGTCCCAAGTCAAGATAGAATTAGGAGGTTCTTTATCGTACCAAACTCTAGCCGCCCCCCTCACGGTAATGAATATGGAAACATCATGAGTTTAATCACATCATTCTACAACAATCCCTAAAATTCAAATTCGAGGTAATCCATATGAAATTGATAAAAAAGAATAGATGGGGATTTTCCCACTCAAAACCAAGAAATAGGGTTAGCGTGGACTAATTGTTAGAAAATTCGTCTTAATCTTCACAATATCCCATTAATTTAGATCCGTATGGAACTATAGCTTCTCCATACCCTTCTTGGGTACCAAGAGTAAGCTCTTCCATTTGTACGATTATCGCCATTGAGGCAAACTTCAACGATAGTACAGAGTAAGCTCGTGTTCGACTAATTTGGAGCACGACTTACTATTCGAATTTCGACGTCTCGGAATGGTTAAAACAGAAGAAATATATTTGGAAAATAGGAATTTCTAGTGCGCATGCACTACAAAAATAAAACCGAACAACAACCTTAGGATAACTCCCTTAAGTGAAACTTCACAGCAAGCGGAGGACGTAGTGGGAGCGAATCGCCTTAAAAACGTTTGTCCCTTCGGGTTGTAGTTCCTTGGAACAACCCTCCTAATAACTTATTTCACAAAAGAGGTGCGCCTTTTTCGTAAGTGACACAAGACGGTTACTTTTTGAATCTTTGGATTGGGAACTTATTAATGGATATTCACAAATTCTCTAGTAAGAGAATTAAATTGCTTTGTGTATTTTAGTTTTTTAAGATAACACAATAAAAATCGAAAAATCCGGAAGAGCAAATATTTTTGTATTTTTTTATTTGTTAATCTTCTACATATAGTAAAAAGAAAAAGAAAAAAATATTTTTTACTTTTTTTTTATTTTTTCAAAAGACATAACTTTTGAGACGAAAGGTTCTCCAAATCACGATCAACAAATTCAAACGAGAGAATCTTAACACAATTCCCCTCCCCGTCACTATGCGCGCCAAAAATTTGATAACGTTCCAATTATATATACGTATAATATCAAAGTATTGAAATTCCAAAACTACCCTTTAGGAAAAAGGTAATTAAGAAAAACACACAAAATATCGTACGTTAACCGGTAAGTGTTCACCGGGTCGTTTATACCCCAAGAATTATGAATTGAAACCCCGTTATTATTTGGACAATGATTTGAATGGTGACAAGATTTTTGCGTTGATTATCTATTTCTACAATTAAAAACACATAAAACAAGCTAAGGCAAGAAAACAACTAAGCAATTAAGTAATTGAACACAAAAATGATAACGGGAAATGTAAAAAACGCAACTAAACGAGCAAAAATATCAAAATTAAGACCTACAAACGCAAATTTAATTTCTAAACCTACTAAATAATAAAAGAAAATTTTTAGAAAAAGAATTTTATTTTTTTGATTATTTTTCTATTTTTTATGATTTTTTAAAGTTTTTAAACAAAATAAATGCAAGAAAAATACAAAACATGAATTAAAATTCAAGAAAAAATACTGAAAATTGCTTAACATACAAAGAATACATAAAAAATGCTATTTTTAGAAAAATCTAAAAAAAACGTATAATCCTGAAAATTCAAATAAGCACTCGAAGTGCTTATTATGAAAAAGAGCCAAAAAACGAGTTAGATACAATTTGTTTTCAATCTTAAACGCAAAAGACCCAAGGGCGCTATTGGTAAAGAGTGTGCGTGTTGAATTCGTTTGGTGATAAGAGGGAGGTCACAGGTTCGAACTTGTGGCTTCCTTTTTGCCTTTTTTTTATATTTTGAAAAACTTTTTTGAACAAAGTTATAAATCAGTTTAACATAAGCAACTTTTGTAAAGAAATATTTTTTCAGAATCACAAATAAGTTAGAAAATAGCTTATTAAATAGACAGAAATGACTTAAAGGATTTTTTTTTGGCTTTTTTCACAAAACTTAATAAACAAATCAGCTTAAATAAGCTCAAGTCTGAGAAAATTAAGCTACTAACACCTTAAAACTAACCTAAATAGCAAGTTTGATCAAGAAATAAGAAAAAACAATAAGGCCGTAATCTAAAAAGACATAATAAACATTGACACAAGACTTTTACTAAACAGTCCAACAAGTACTTTTGAGCTTATTATTAATCAACCTAAGGAACCTTAATCATTACGTGCATGAGCTATAATCACTTGAGAAGATGTATCCTAAATATCTATCAAAATCCAATACTTGAAAAGTATTTTGAGATTCAAATAAGTTAAGAAAAATCTAAATGAAAAAGCTATTTTAACTGTTTACACTATTTTTTTGGTTTTAAAAAAAGACAAAGTGCTAAATGCAGGTTTAAAAACAATGTAGAAAACACACACACATTTTAAAAAACAAAATAAGCCTTAACAATCTAGATTAACCTATGAACAAAGTTGTGCACCAAGTTTTCGAAAACCTAATTCTAACTTAAGCTACCTAAAATTTAAGATTGAAAAAGCCTTAAAAGTAGTTTTGATTGCTGATGCAATAAACACAAAACCAAATGAATGCAGACTTTAAGACTGGCTTCTATACTAATTAAACACTTAATCAAAAGCAATTTGATGAACAAAAACAGCTAGAACAAGTTTAAGCTAAAAGAACCTAAGAACCTGAGCTTATGACCACAGATTTAAACCTTACTTGCTTAAAACCATAAACTTAATATTTAGAACCTAAAAACTTGATTAAACAGACTCTAAAACTTGTTTTGAGCTAACCAAACTTGGATCAAGTGACCAAGGTGATCCAACAGTACTAACTTATGTTAGTACTGTTTGATCCAAACACCCCTTTAAGAATCTAAAAACCATTTTTAGCTTTTAAAACTAAGATTTTTAAAGCTCAAACTTACAGATACCAGATATTAATCAGCTTATACAAATCTATTAAGCATATTTTTTCAAAACAATCAAATAAGCAAAAAACAATAGGCTAAAAGATTATGCTAATAATTTTTTGGTTTTTTTCACGTTTTATAACAAAGAACTTGTAAACTAAGATTTAAAAACTAAAAAATTTAAACACTATAAACTTCAAATAACAATAATAAGTAACATTAACGCTATTCTAAACAAAGATAAGCAAACATTAAACATATTAAGCATATATTTAAACATAAAATAACAGAGTAACTAAAACTTATTAATAGCCTATTAATTAGAAAAAGGCAATGAGAATCAGTAACCTTCACCTCAACTAACATAGGTAACTCTAGCTTCACATTAGAGATTATATGAACAGCTTAAGCTTATACTTTAAGCTAGAATAAAAATATAATATAATTAAAAAAAATTAAAAAATATTTCAATTCTAGTTTTTATTATAAAAATTTTTTGATTAATTTTATAATAATAGTTTCAATATAGTTATTTTTTATTAGAATAAAAGATTTAAAAAAATTTATTTAAAAACATAAATTTTACAAAAGTATAACCGATTAATACACAAATAAACAACCCAAAAACCCAAAATAACACCAAAACAACAAAAAAAAAAATCACCCCAAACAAACCCCCTCATCCGACAAACATACCACCCCACCACCCAAAATCGCCCCCTCTCAAAAATCAAAAAAAAAGAACCTCATACAACACTAACCACAACCCTCCACAAAACCCTCCGCCCCCCACAATTCAGCACACACACACCAAAGCCACGTTAACAAAAAACTCTCCCACCCACACAAGCCACTCAACCACCCAACCTCCACAAGGCTCCCAACACCACCCCCCAACCCCCACCACCCCCAAACACAATAACAACGACAAATAAAACACAACAAAAAAACCCCCCCACCCTCACCACACCATACAAAAATCACCCATTCAATAAAACCACCACCAAACCAAAACCAACCACAACAAAACACCACCCCACAAACCCCCACACTCACAAAATAGTGGCTGAGGGGGACTTAGAGTCTAGTCAAACAACCCAAACCACAACCCACAAAAAAATACACAACCACAAACACCCAACAACCTCCACCCACAACAAAAAAACCCCAAAACATAACCCCCCAAAAAGAAAATAACAAAAAACAAAAACCACAAAACAGCAATCAAATACCTCAGCTAAACAGAGGTAAATGCTCAAATTAGAGCTTATATGAGCAACTTAAGCTTATAGCTTTAAGCTAGATTACTTTAGCCTAATCTAGTCCTAACTCCTGACCACCAGGAACTAATACCAACTTGAATACTCAAAGCAGCCATCCAATTCCAAGGAGTATTCAAGTTTATAAGAGCTTAAACAGCTTATGAACAATTTAGCTTATGAAACAGTATCAAAGAGCTTATTTAAATCATAAGTACAAATAGGTAAAACGTGAATTGAAATTTAACAATAAGGAAACTTCACTTTTATTAATTATATAAACTGAGAACAAGCTTAAAAAGAAAAGTTACATCAAATTTGGAAAAACATTAAGCTAAAAATGATACAATAAGCTGAATTATTCTAAATAAGCTAAAGCTACCCTCAAAATTACACTAGATAATCCATTGTGAGTGTGAGGTGAGGCTTCCTTTTATAGGCAAGAGGAGAAGATTCTAGCCCCTTAGACGCTCCTTTAATCTCAGCCATAGATCCCCAACTGAATTAGCATCTTTAATTGTAGCCCTTGGATTGAGATAAGTCACACGAATTGCCAGCGTGGCAATCTAGTTATTGAGAACTGATTGTGCTTCTTTTGGACTAGTTTTAGTGTAAAAATCCCTTACTTGGTGTGTTTGTTTGGTGATGAGATGTCAGCCATGTATCAGGGGAATGTCAGAACTGGCCAATTACTATCAAGGAGTGACGTCTTTGCTTGCTGAGCTGGAGCTTAGCACTAGAATCTTTGAGCCACGTAGGATGAGTGATAACCACGCTCTGGTTTTCTTTTGTAGATTTGGTGTGTGATTGGAGAAGATATACAGTATATTTAATTTGGGCGCGTTTTATGTTTGACCAGGGAATGAGGGTTTGACTTGGCTGTGTTAATATCAAAAGGGTATTGGGGCTTGGATTTAGTTTTGGGCTTTTCGGTTTAATAAGTGGATTGAGCTTGGTTAATTTTTAACTTAACAACTGTTAGTCCATTAGTGTTACGAACTAACGGTGTAATTAGATTTGGGACTTTTTGTGAAATGATTTAACATTAAAGGTCCTTTTTGTAATTTCAAGGGTTTTAGATTTTGTCTTCACATGAGTTGACAAAGGTTGACCATGGTTGACTTTTGTTGACCCAAGCTTGATAAGAACCTGGCTCTTGTGTACTCTTTCCGTTCTCGTGCTCGTTTTTGTCTGCTTTTCTTGTGATTCTTGTAATATTTCGCACCTACACCTCACAAAGAAAAATACACAATATACATGCATGATTTGTTCATATTAATTTTTTAGATCATTTTTGGTAAAACAGATATGTGATTTCTCATTTTTTTTAATATCTGAGTGTGAAGAGCTCAAAATAAACACCTCGTTTTGGATGACCTCTTGATTATGAGTACAGGGATGTAAATTTAGTGTTCTGTGATAAGAGAAGCCTTATGGGGAAATTCAGTGAAGTGTCATACATTGTACCTAATTTGAGTAAGCGTGTGATGTTCTGCTACAGTAATGTTAATAAAGAAACAAAGAAGCCATACTGAGTTGTTCCTTTTTACAATTGCGGAAAAACTCCAGCAAGATTATCTAGGTGTTCCTCTGGTAACAAAGAAACTAAGTCTAACTGAATGTAAAGCTTAAATCGAAGTAAGGGCGTGGTGAGGTTTGAGGCAAGATAAATGACTGGACAAAGAAAATTCTGTATATGCAGACAGGCCTACAATCATCGGTGTTTGTGTAATTATCTGCTATGCAACTTATTGGCCTTTGTTTTTCCCCAAAACGTCCTCAAGAAATTAATAGGCTGCATAAAAGTTCTATAGTAGTCAAGGTGAAAAGGTTCAAGGTAAGGCTAAAATTGCATGGAAAATGTATGTAAGCCTAAATGTAATAGAGGTCTTGGGCTGAAGCCATTGGATATGTGGAACAAGGTGTTAATGACAAGGCACCTTTGGAATGTTGCAAGCAAAAAAGACTCTTCATGGGTCAAATGGATAAATGTCTACAGGATAAAAAGGAAGAATATTTGGGAGGTTGACTATGATTGTAATGCTAGTTGGGGATGAAGGAAGCTTATAGAGTTAAGAGTAATGAATAGACCACATTATTGGAAGTGATTATTGGAAATGGATGACACTACTTCTTTTTTTTTTTTTTATTTTTTTTTTTTCTTTATTTTTATATTTTTTTTTTTTTTTTTTTTTTTTTTTTTTTTTTTTTTTTTTTTTTTTTTTTTTTTTTTTTTTTTTTTTATTTTTATTATATATTTTTTAATTTTTTTTTTTTTTCGTTATTTTTTTTTTTTTTTTTTATTTTTTATTTTTGTGTTATTTTTTTTTTTATTATTTTTTTTTTTTATTATTTTTTTTTTTTTTTTTTTTTTTTTTTTTTTTTTTTTTTTTTTTTTTTTTTTTTTTATTTTATTTTTTTTTTTTATTTTTTTTATTTATTATTTTTTTTTTTTTTTTTTTTTTTTTTTTTTTTTTTTTTTTTTTTTTTTTTATTTTTTTTTTTTTTTTTTTTTTTTTTTTTTATTTTTTTTTTTTTTTTTTTTTTTTTATTTTTTTTTTTTTTTTTTTTTTTTATGGCAAAACAAGTGACATGAAAAAGGACCAATTTCAAGTTTCATTTCAAGAAGACATATGTACAATGCTAGAATTGACTGTAATATCAATGTTGCTGGAATGATAGAGAATGGACAATGGAGATGGCCAATTAAGTGGTATGATCAGTTTCATGAGCTAAAAGAAATGAAAGCTCCCACTATTGATGAACACAAGCAGGACAATGTGATGTGGTTGAGCAATGAACAACAAATCGTCAAATATAGTATCAATAGAGTGTGGGGTGATGTATGCAGTCAAGAAAGTAAAGTTGATTGGCATGATGTGGTATGGTATCCTAATTTCATCCCAAGGCATGCTTTTATCCTATGGCTTCTGGTTCATGAAAGACTGTCTACACAAGATAGGCTTGCTAAATGGTATCCTAATAGGCTGATGAATTGTGCCACGTGCTTACAAAAACAAGACTCTCACCAGCACTTGTTATTTCAATGCCCATAACTTAAACAACGTCTGAACAAACATAGTTGAAGGCTAAATAAACGTAGGAAGTTATCAATGGAAGGTGCATTTGGAATACATCAAAAACTTTACCTTTTAAGAAACCATTTCGGACTGGTTGTAAAGAAATTGGGTTTTGCTGCTACTACTACTTCTATGGCAAAAGAGAAATATCAGACTGTTCTAGAAGGTAAAGAGAAATATAAAGGAGGAAGTTATAAAACAGTGATTGAAGAAGCCTTAAATAAAGCTTTCATTCTGAGAGTCACATAATCTAGTGTAAGAGAGTATTACTAAATGGGAGATTAGATCAATTTTGTGAGGAGAAACAAAGAGGGTGCTTTGGCTGTTGATGGTTGAATGAGTTGTGGTTTCATGATGGTTTATGCAGAAGGCTAATTACTTGGTTTTGAAAGTCAGCAATTGGAGTTATTTCTCTATTAATGTGGAGGATGTAGCTACATATATAGGTGATTTTGAACCTTTAGTTGAGTTAGTAAAGCCATAAGGTAATTACTTGCAAGTTTTTGGAGGTGCCAGCCATGTTGATGCCCACATCTCAATCCTTAAAATTTACAGATAGAAGTTTATGGATTGTTAAATGGGAAATGTAGACATGGTGGGGAAGTATCATAGGTCCCTCCTAACATTTGAGTGATGCCATTGATATTAATATATGGGTTACAGAAATTATGTGAGGTGGGATGGTGCATTGACTCTAGGTACTTTAGAGGTTGATATTAGATGGAAATGTAGCTCTATGTTGGGATACCTATTGGAACTGAAGTTTTACTCAGACTTGATGATGCCTCATATAACAACCTCTGTGGCTCTGGGTGTGAGCACAGGCAAGGTGTTTGTATGATGGAAATGTAGTCAGGTCCGGGTTTTTTATGAGTCCTAGTGGTAGTTTTGACTTACATGAGTCATCACTAAATAGAAGAAATGGTGAATATCAAATTAACTATTTAGTTTAGCTAGTAATTTTGAATGTATGTTTCTCTTTTGGGCATTTGGATATTAAAAGGGAGTGTCCTTTTTAAGTCTCCCGGTGCTTTGTATGTTACAAGTAATTTGTAATATAAATTCACCATTTTCACAAAAAAAAAAGAACATACAAATTATAAGAAGAGCCAATGTAGATAAATTAGTCATGTTACAAGGACAAAGCAGAGTAAATTGCGAAAAATTGTTGGTCAAATTGCACGTTTCGTTTCTAACATTTCAAAAGTGCAGACATCGTCTCTGTGCGGAACTTTGGGTTGCATTTTTCGTCCCTGATTTGCTGTTTTAGACAAAGGCGTTGTAGTCGTCTTACTTAGGACAGAGACGAAAACTGCAACCCAAAATTTTCTACAAAGACTTTACGTGCATTTACGAAATGTTAAGGACGAAACATGCGATTGACCAGATTAAAAAATGAATTTTACAATTTACTCGACCTAAAATAGATAACTTGTCCTTGTAATCACACTCTTAACCGACAACTAAAAGTGTTTAGACAGATCTCATCATTTCCAATGCTGCAACAATGACCACGCGCTTTAATGGATCGTATATTTCACTCCAGATGCTCCCAAGGTGGAACATGACAATTTGAACCTTTACTTTACTACTATAATGTTCTTTTTATATCTTTGTTTTTATTTTATTATTTTAAATGTCATGATTAGATCTTTTCCAAGATTATCAAAAAGCAAAGTAAGCTCCTTCTCATAATTCTAGTTTCCGTTTTTGTATTAGAACTGTCACTTTAAAAGTAGATAGGAAAATTTGATGATAGTTTATTATATTACTACTCAACTATAAAGTTATTATTACAAACTTTAAAAAAATTATAAATTAATTAGTTAAAGTAAAACTATCACTATGCAAAAAGTAAAAAAAGGAAAGTTGTTTTTTTGTGAAGATGTGTTTAGTTAATTAGTTAAATTAAGTAAAACTGTCAGAGTTGCAAAAAGTAAAAAAATTATAAATTAATTAGTTAAAAGTAAAACCGTCACTACACAAGACCAATCAACTTTACTTTCGTTGTAGGTGTAAAACTTATGTTATTAGCTTCTATGTTCATCTATTTTGTGAAGATGTGTTTACCGAAATCTAGTCACGTATTCCCTAACTTTAATGTAACTTGTTTTTTCCCTTGCACGGCTTCATGCACTCGTACGAGCTATGCATAAGGGCGACATACTTGAAGTAGA
The DNA here is from genome assembly GCA_026074375.1 of Tanacetum coccineum. Lineage (NCBI taxonomy): Eukaryota > Viridiplantae > Streptophyta > Magnoliopsida > Asterales > Asteraceae > Tanacetum > Tanacetum coccineum. The sequence continues at coordinate 56,277 of BQNB010013320.1, read as the reverse complement.
GTGTGCATGTGCATATCCTCTGTGCAGCATTCATGTACTCGCCACTAAATATGCATGTGATAACGCGACTATGGTTTCACATTAAATTGTTTAGACCGGGCACAATAAGGAACGTCGACCGACTCGACCGGCCAATTGCGACGCGTCCCCTTGTTGGAGCCGGTCCCCAACGAAGCGTCACGCAAGGTAAAATTGGAGATATGGGGCTCTGAAGCGACCGACTTGTGGTTTTTGTTTGTGTGTGTGGTTATTTATTTAAAATGTATTTTTGTGAGGTATGTTTTTTATGGTGTGAATCTTTTTATTACATCTGTCGATTTCATAAGAAAGAAAGCTGATGTGAGAAGAAGACGTCGGTCTTCTCTGACTTCTTATTGTGCGTAGGCTTATCGAAACTCTGAAATACTTGACGCATTTGTTTTTTTTATGTTATAACGTTAGTAACTTAATACACACATTGCATAGATTCTGCCGTTCAGGTTTTATATTTATAACTTTATACTCGTTTGCTGATTAAATATTCAATGGTCATTAAATAACTATCCAAACAACACTATTATCAGTTATAAGTATTACTCCATGTCACTTCACATAAATGATAAATTCATTTAATTGCAAGGTCATAATTTACATATTTAAGTCAAAAGAAATGAAAAGAGTTAGGATAATAGGATGGGCCATAAATTACCATACTTTATTTCTGGCTATAAGGCCCAAGATAAACTTCTTCCCAAAGGCCCAAACTCCAACAGTGAGCCAGCCCATATTACATTTGGGCTACAAGCAGCAACAGCCCAATAGCCAGCTTTTATCTCATCTCTTAATTGTTCTTTTTCCCAACCACAATATCCATCAAAAAATCTAAATTCATCAACACCAATAACATTTCTTTTAACCATCTCAGCAGCACATCCTACACTTTCTTTAGTCCCATAATACAACCCTTTCATTACTTCATCAAAAACTCCACTATTCCTAACCCCTTCATCACCTCTTATTAAAAATAGCCCTTCTTCTAGCGGCCCACCGAAGAATAACGGACGGTCGGAAAATGTTCCCGACACGTCTAGTGAAGTTGACCTCATTTCTTTAATCGACATAAGTGATGGGCGGTTAAGTATAATGCCTGTTGGGCCCACTGGGCCCGTTGATAATAGAAGGACCACTGTCCTTTCAAATATGTGGACTCCATCTAGTTTCTCGGTTGCAATGAGTAAACAACCTTTTTCGGGCTCATGTATAGCATGAGCCCATTTGTCACCTATCGGGATTGATGGTGGTTGGTTCACGGCCATATCCTGTGAGCTAAATGCTTGTTCTCCGGCCACTAGTCTTGCTCTAAATGATCGCCAATCGGCATCTAGCATATTGTCGTCATCTCCGGACGAGGGTGATGGTGAATTCGACTGAGATTGACAACCTGTGATACACCCAAAAAAGCATCAAAATCAATATAGGAGATACTTAACATAAAAAGTTGTTCATAACATGCATAAATATATCCATATCTTTGAGATTACTAGTTAAACAATCTTCATACAAGTCTATATATATATGTACAATAAAACATAAAACATCAACTATTAACTCTTAGACCAAATCTTGAGAACATGGTTGCTACAATCTAAACAAGAGATTGACAAGCTTAAAGTACAATGATCAATTATTCTAAGGATAATTATCTAAAAATGTAACTAACTTGTCATTTTTTGAGTTCTTTGTAGCTAACTTTATTTTTTTTTTTGTATATTTTGTTCATGACCATTTTACTTCTCGGTGTTAACAGGGTGGTTAAAAACGTAAGGGTAAATAGATAATAAAACACACACAAAAGTCAAAATTCAAAAATTTTGGTAGCAAAAAAAGTTGGCTGCATACAACTCGAAAAAATGACAAGTTAGATACATTTACCATCATAGTACTTACATGTTGTAGTTTTCTTGAGTTGAAATTGTGAAGATGATCTCTTTGGTTGCAAATAGATTCTTGATTTGTTCATAGGAAGACCAACATCCAATGATTTAGTGAAGGAATTTGAAGAAAGAAAACAAGCTTCCATGTTTCTTGATTCTTAAACAAAAAATTTTAGTGAACAATGCAAGATTATGCTATACCAACAAGCTAAACATTAGTCCTATATAATGGTAGACAGAATGAATGTGCACCACAAGGTTGTTTTGAACCCAATCCCATAAAAGTAGGATGCCACTTTTACAAAATTGAAGTATGGGCCAGTGGATAAAACTTTACACATAAGAAGAGATAACCAATAGGAGAATGACATGTGGTTTGTATTTAGTTGATGCAAACTGGCAAATGAATGAGGTTTTTTTTTGGTTTTGAAATCTGGTTCGACCCGGCCGGTTCAACCGGTTGAACCGGTTCCGGCCGAAAAAACGGGTCAAATTAAACCGGGTTTCATATTTTCGAAACCCGGTTTGACCCGCCGGGTTTGGAGTGACCCGGGTCAACCCGGGTCATGAGACCCGGCCGGGTTTCGGTTTTTTCGTATTTTTTATAAATAAAACATGTTAATTGGTATATATTTGCGATCGTAATTTTATTTTACATGGTTATATTGTTATTAATTAGTCTTTAAGGGCTTTAATATATGAAATATTTCATGATTTATATACTAATTTCTTTCTAATTATTGAAAAATATATATATTATATATATCATATATATATTTTCAATATTAGAAAGAAAATATGTATATAAATCAATGAAATATTTCATATATTAAGCTTAAGAGACTCTTTATTAACCAAATATAACATGTAAAATAAATTACGGTCGCAAATATCTACAATTAACACGTTGTTATTTATAAAAAAATACGATAAACGAAACCGGTCCGGGTCTCATGACCCGAGTTGCCTTGTGTTGGGTCACTCCAAACCGGTAAAACCCGGCGGGTCAATACCGGGTTTTGAAAATTTGAAAACCGGTTTAGTTTGACCCGTTTTTTTCGGCCGGAGAAACGGTTCAACCGGTTGAAACCGGCCGGTGTCGAACCGGGATTTCAAAACACTCATTATTTGCCCGTTTGCATAACTAAATAAACCACAAGTCACTCTCTATTGGCTATTTTATTTCTTATGTGTAAAGGTAGATCCACTGGCCCCATACTTCAATTTTGTAAATTACTTTTATGGGATGGGGTTCAAAACACCTTGTGGTGCACATTCATTTTGTCTACATATATAGGACTTAATGTTTAGCTGTTGGTATAGCATAATCTTGCATTGTTCACTAAATTTTTTTGTTTAGGAATCAAGAAACATGGAAGCTTGTTTTTCTATCTTACAAATTCCTTCACCGAAAATCATGGGATGATTGGTTTCCTATGGAAAAATCAAGAAATCTATGTGCAACCAAAGCGAATATTTCACATTTCAATGTCAAGAAACGACAACTGGTAAGTACTATGATGGTAAATGTAAACTTAACTTGTCATTTTCTCGAGTTGTATGCAACCAACTTTTTTTGCTATTATATACCAAAAATTTTGAATTTTGACTTTTGTGTGTGTTTTATTATCTATTTACCCTTACGTTTTTAACCACCCTATTAACACACCGAAAAGTAATATGGTCATGAACAAAATATACACAAGATGTCAGAAAAAAAATAGTTAGCTACAAACATCAAAAAAAAGACAAGTTTGTTTACATTTTTAGATTTATCCTTAGAATATTGATCTTTGTAATTTTTGTATGAATTATTTTTTAGTTATAATTCACTATGATTAATAGCTTGTCTTTCTCTTGTTTAGATTTTAGCAAACATGTTCTCAAGATGGTAGTCTAAGACTTAATAGTTGATGTTTATGTTTTATTGTAAATATATAGACTGGTATGAAGCTTGTTTAACTCGTAATCTAAATGATATGGTTATATTTATGCATGTTATGAACAATTTTTTATGTTAAGTATCACCTATATCGATTTTGATGCTTTTTTGGGTGTATCATAGGCTGTCAATCTCAGTCTAATTCACCATCACCATCGTCCAAAGGACGACGGAACAATATGCTAGATGCGATTGGCGTCATATAGGCAAGACTAGTGGCCGCGTGAGAACAAGCATTTAGCTCACCTAGGATATGACCGTGAACCAACCACATCTCAATCCCGATAGGTGACAATAATGGGCTCAAGCTATACATGAGCCCGCAAAAAACGGTTGTTTACTCATTGCAATGTACGAGAACTAGATGGAGTCACATATTTGAAAAGGACAGTGGTCCTTTATTATAACGGGCCCAGTGGGCCCCATCCAGGCATTATACTGAACTCGCCCATCACTTTATGTCGATGTAAGAAATGGAGGTCAATTCACTAGACGTGTCGGGAAATTTTCCGACCGCGTCCCTTATTCGTCGGTTGAGGACGCTCGACGAAAGGCTATTTTTAATATGAGTGTGATTTGAGGGGTTAGGAATAGTGAGTTTTTGATGATAGAAGAAAGTTTGGTATTATGGGACTAAAGAAATTGTAGGATGTGCTGCTGAGTAGGTTAAAGAAATGTTTATTGGGGTTGATGGAATTTAGATTTTTTGTTGAGATATTGTGGTTTTGGGAAAAAGAAACAATTAAGAGATGAGATAAAGCTGGCTTTTGGGCTGTTGTCTGCTTGTAGCCCAAATGTCATTGGGCTGGCCACTGTTGGAGTGTGGGCTTTGGGAAAGAAGTTTCTTGGGCTTAGAGCCAGAATAAGTATGGTAATTCATGGCCCATCCTATTATCCTAACTCTTTTCATTTCTTTTGACTTAAATATGTAAATTATGACCTTGCAATTAAATGAATTTATCATTTATGTGAAGTGACATGGAGTAAATACTAGTAACTGATAATGAGGTTGTTTGGTAAGTTTATTTAATGACCATTGAATATTTTAATCATCAAACGTGTATAAAGTTATAAACGTTAAAACTGACGGCAGAATATGCAATGTGTGTATAAAGTTACTAACGTTTACATAAAAAAAACCAAATGCGTCAATGTCAGTTTCAGAGTTCGATAAGCTACGCACAATAAGAAGGTCAGAAGAAGACCGACGTCTTCTTTCTCACATCAGCTTTCTTTCTTATGAAATCGACAGATGTAATAAAAAGATTCACACCATAAAAAACATACCTCACAAAAATACATTTTAAATAATAAACCACACACAAAAAAAAAACCCACATTAGTCGGTCGTTCAGGCCCTCATATTCCCATTTTAGACCTTGCGTGACGCTTCGTTGGGGACCGGCTCCAACAAGGGGACGCGTCGCAATTGGCCGGTAGAGTCGGTCGACGTTCCTTATTGTGCCCGGTCTAAACAATTTAATGTGAAACCATAGTCGCGTTATCACATGCATATTTAGTGGCGAGTACATGAATGCTGCACAGAGGATATGCACATGCACACTCTACTTCAAGTATGTCGTCCTTTATGCATAGCTAGTCCGAGTGCATGAAGCCGTGTTGCAAGGGAAAAAACACAAGTTACATTAAAGCTTAGGGAATACGTGAATAGATTGCCGTTAAACAATCTTCAAATATGTAGTATGAACATAGAAAGTAATATCATTAAGTTTTACACCTACAACGAAAGTAAAGTTGATTGGTCTTGTGTAGTGACGGTTTTACTTTTAACTAATTAATTTATAATTTTTTTTACTTTTTGCATAGTGACAGTTTTACTCTTAACTAATTAACTAAACACATCTTCACAAAAAAACAACTTTCCTTTTTTTATTTTTTGCATAGCGATAGTTTTACCCTTAACTAATTAATTTATAATTTTTTTAAAGTTTGTAATAATAACTTTAGTTGAGAGTAATATAGTAAACTTCATTCAAATTTTCTATCTACTTTTAAAAGTGGACAATTAATTCAAGACAACTCCAAAAAAAACGTAAACTAGAATTATGAGAAGTCTTACTTTTGATAATCTTGGAAAAGATCTAATCATGACATTTAAAATAATAAAATAAAAACAAAGATAAGAAAGAACATTATATTAGTAAAGTAATGTTGCAAATTGTCTTCACCTTGGGAGCATGGAGTGAAATATACGATCCATTAAAGCGCGTGGTCATTGTTGCAGCATTGGAAATGATGAGATCTGTCTAAACACTTTTAGTTGTCGGTTAAGAGTGTGATTACAAGGACAAGTTATCTATTTTAGGTCGAGTAAATTGTAAAATTCATTTTTTAATTTGGATCGGAATTGCTGTTGCGTCTTTTAACGATTTGTAAATGACGTACAGTCTTTGTAAAAAAAATTCGGGTTGCAGTTTTCATCTCTGTCCTAAGTAAGACGTCTAAACGCCTTTGTCTAAAAAAGCAAATCGGGGACGAAAAATGCAACCAAAGTTCCGCACAACGACGATGTCTGCACTTTTGAAATGATAGAAACGAACCGTGCCATTGACCAACAATTTTTCGCTACCAATTTACTCGCTGTGTCCATGGTATCTGGACTAATTTATCTACACTGGCTCTTCTTATAATTTGTATGTTCTTTTTTTTTGTGAAAATGGTGAATTTATATTACAAATTACTTGTAACATACAAAGCACTGTGGAGACTAAAAAGGACAGCTCCCTTTTTAATACTCCAAATGCCCAAAAGGAGAAACATACATTCAAAAATACTAGCTAACTAATATAGTTAATTTGATAGTTCACCATTCTTCTAGTTTAGTGATGACTCATTGTAAGTCAAAACTACCACTAGGACTCCATGAAGAAACCCCGGACCTTGACTACATTTCCATCATACAAACTACTTGCCTAGTGCTCACACCAGAGCTCAGAGGTTTGTTATATGAGGCATCATCATTATTTAAGTGAGTAAACTTCAGTTCAAAATAGAGTAGCCCAACATAGAGCTACATTTCCATTTAATATCAACTCTAAAGTACCTAGTCAATGCAGCTCCACCTCACATAATTCTGTACCCATAATTAATATCAATGGCATCACTCAAATGTTAGGAGGGACCTATGATACTTCCCCACCATGTCTACATTTCCCATTTAACAATCCATAAACTTCTATCTGCAAATTTTAAGGATTGAGATGTGGGCTTCAAACATGCTGGCACTCCAAAAACTTGAAGTAGTAATACCTTATGGCTTTACTAACTCTAACTAAGAGGTTCAAAATCAAGCCCTATTAATTGTAGCTAATCCTCACATTAATAGGAGAAAATAAACGCAAATTAGTGAGCTTTTCAAAACAAGATATTAGCCTTCTGCATAAAACCCATTCATGAAACCGCACCTCATTGCAACCATCAACAGCCAACACCCTTTTTGTTCCTCACAAATATTGATATAATCTCCCATTTAGTAATTACTTTCATTACACTTAGAGGATTATGTTACTCTCTCAAGCATTGAAAGCTTTATTTTAATGCTTCTTTATTCACTTTTTATAAATCTTCCTTTGTTCTTCGTTTACCTTCTAGAAACAGTTCTGATATTCTCTTTTGCCATAGAAAGTATGTGTAGCAGCAAAACCCAATTTCTTTACAATAGTCCAAATGTTTTTCTTAAAATGTAAGTTTTTGATGTATTCCATATTCACCTTCCAGTTATAACTTCCTACGTTTATGTTAGCCTTCAACTTTGTTTTGTTCCAGACTTGTTTAGAGTATGGGCATTGAAAAAACAAGTGCTGGTGAGAGTCTTGTTTTTGTAAGGCAGTGGCACACAATATTCATCAGCTCTTAGGATACATTTAGCTAAGCAAGGCCTATCTAGTGGTAGACGTCTTTCTTGAACCGAAGCATAGGATAAAAGCATGCCTTGGATGAAATTAGGATACCATCCAACACATGCCATTCAACTTGCTACTTTCTTGACTGCAACATCACCCCACATCTATTGATACTATATTTGCATTGTTGTTCATGCTTCAACCACATCACATTGTTCCTGCTTGGGTTCATCAATAGTGGGCCGTTTTTATTTCGTTTAGCTCCATGAAAACTGATCTTTACCATTAATTGGCCATCTTATTGTTTCATTCTCTATCATTCAGCAACTTGATATTACAATCAATTCTAGCATTGTACATATGTCTTCTTGAAATGAAACTTGAAATTGGTCCTTTTTCATGTCACTTGTCTTGCCAGAAGTTAGTGTTCATCCCATTTCCAATATTACTCCAATAATGTGGTCTATTCATTACTCTTAACTCCATAAGCTTCCTCCATCCCCAACTAGCATTACAATCATAGTCAACCTCCCAAATATTCTTCCTTTTTATCCTGTAGACATTTATCCATTTGACCCACAAAGAGTCTTTTTTGCTTGCAACATTCCAAATGTGCCTTGTCATTAACTCCTTGTTCCATATATCCAATGGCTTCAGCCCAAGACCTCCATTACATTTAGGCTACTCCATTTTCATGCCAATTTTAGCCTTACCTTGAACCTTTTCACCTTGACTCTATAAGAAGCTTTTAAGCAGCCTATTAATTTCTTTGATGACAGTTTTGGGGAAAAAACAAAGGCCCAATAAGTTTGCATAACAGATAATACAAAACTGATGAGTTGTAGCCTGTCTGCATATGACAAAAATTTATTTTTCCAGTCATTTATCTTGCCCTTCACTCTTTCTATTAAGCCTTTACATTCAGTTAGACTTAGTTTCTTTGTTACCAGAGGAACACCTAGATATCTTGCTGGGAGTTTCCCAATTGTAAAAGGAACAACTTGCAGTATGGCTTCTTTTGTTTCTTCATTAACATTACTGCAGAACATCACACTCTTACTCAAATTAGGGTACAATCTTGACACTTCACTGAATTCCTCCAAAGCTTCTCTTATCACAGACACTAAATTTACATCCCCATTACTCAGAATCAAGAGGTCATCAGCAAAACATAGGTTGGTTATTTTGAGCTCTTCACACTGATATGTAAGAAATCACATATCCGTTTTATACCAAAAATGATCCTAAAAAGATTTAAAATGAACAAATCATGCTTGTATATTGTGTATTTTGTCTTTTGTGATGTGTAGGTGCGGATATTACAAGAATCACAGAAAGAGCCAAAAATCCGGACAAAACGAACACGATGACGAACAAAAAGAGGTACACAAGAGCCGGGATATTTGTCAAGCCTAGGGTACAACATAAAGTCAACCTAAAGTCAATGCTTGGTCAACTCAATGAGATAGACAAACTTGAATATTACAATAAGCCTGAATGTTAATCCATTCACCATGAGTCCAAAATCAATTCACGTTTATTCCTTATAACCCACTAATGGACTAACAGGTCGTTAAGTTAAAATTAAACAAATTTTCTAATCCTTTAGCCCAAAAAAAGCCAAAACCATGGCCCAGTACCCTTGATATTAACCCGTTAGCCCAAGTCTAAACCACCTCCCTTTACTCGGTCAAACAAAGAAAGAAAAGAAAAAGGGGCACCCGCAAGATGACAGTTTTTAATATAATCTTCGTCCCAATTTAACCCTGTGTCAAAATTAACGGGTAAAATCCACTTCCTTGCACTCGTCCTACTTGGCATCAATGATTCTAGTGCAAAGCTCCAACTCAGCAAAAGAGTAACGTCATCCAAGGCCATGATTGGTTGATCCGACAACAAGGAATGACAACTCAATCACAAAACAAAACACAAAAAAGTGAGGGATTTTTACCACTAAAATCAGTGGAAAAGAAGCAAATAGTTCTAATGATAGGATTGCCAGTGGCAATGTGTGATTATTCATCCAGAGCTACTAATTCAAGATGTTATTTAGTTTACGGATCTAAGGCTGAGATTAAAGGAGCGTCTAAGAACCTAGAAGCATCTCCTCTTGCCTATAAAAGGGAGCGTCAACTCACACCCACGGAGTCATCTAGTTTTAGCTGTAGCTTTTAGAATAATTTAGCTTAATGTTTTTTTAGCTTATTGTGTTTTCAATTAATGTACCTTTACTTTTCAGAAACTTGTATTCAGTTTTTATAATCAATAAAGTTTTAGTTTTCATATTGTTCAATTTTCAATTCATCTTTTACTTTTAATGCATAATGGCTTGATTAAGCACTTTAATGATAGCAAAATTGTTTCATAATGTGTAAAGTCTCAAAAAAATTAAATACTCCTTGGAATTAGATGGTTTTCTTTGGTTTTATTTGGTTTAGTTCCTGATGGTCAGGAGTTAGGCTTAGATTAGGAAAGTAATTAAGCTTAAAGCTATAAGCTTAAGCTGCTCCTATAAGCTCTAATTTGAGTAATCACCTCTGTTTAGCTGAGGTGGAGGTACTCATTCTCAATACCTTTTCTATTAATCTGCTATCATTAGAGTTATAAGTTAATATGCTTATTTATGTTATTATTTTTGTTAATCTGAGTAATATTAGATTTATTGGGTGTTTGTGTAGCTTATATCTGCTTAGTATAGTTGTTTGATGTTTATCTAGTTCACTTGTTAGATTAAATCTCATTTTACAAGTCTTTGATAATAAACAATTAAAATCTAAAAATTTTAGCATTAGCCAATAGCTTATTGTTTTTGCTTATTTGATTGTTGAAATATGTTTATTAGGACTTTGATAAGCTGTCTACCATCTGGTATTGCTAGTTTGAGCCTTGAATCTAAATTTCATAAGCTAAATATGAGTTTGAGAATTTTAAAGGGGTGTTTGGCTTAAGACATCACTAATTCAAGTTAGTGCTGTCAAGAGTAATTTGGTCCTTTAAAGTGATCTTAAATTTCATAATGAGGTTTATGTGGTTAGTTTTTAGGTTTTTATTAGGATAAATTAGCTTTTGTATTCTTGAGTATAAGTTGTTTGACTTGTGGTCTTAACTCAGATTTCATAAGCTTATTGTGCTTTAGATTGTTTCTAGTGCTATTTGTATATCTTTTGCTTTGTTTTGATGTTTTAGAGGTTTTGACAACAGTTTTTAAAAGCTGCATCATTTAGTGTTTTGAGTTTTGATTATAAATGTTTTTTCTTATTTGATTTTTTTAGGTACTTGTTCGTATGTGTGTCCAATGCTTATAGATCAAAACAGCCAAAAGGTCATTTTCAATTCAAAAATAAGCTAGTTAAGTAGGAGTTAGGTTTTGAGATTCATTGTGAAATAAGCTTGTAGGCCAATCTAGACCGAGTACGGCTTAAATTGCTTTACAGCTTTTACTAGTCTGTTTTTAGGCTTGTATTTCAATTTTGACTTTTGACAAAAATTTTGGCAAAAAGAAAACTCAGCTCTTACTGAGCCAAACACCTTTTCCAAAAGCTTTTTCTTAGTTAATAAGGATTTCAAAATTACTTTTCAAGGTTGATTTAGAAAGCTTATAGGTAAACTTTAAGGTGGTATAAGTTGAATAGTCCATAAGGTTCACTGAGTTTGTTGATAAATAAGATCCAAAGTTGCCTTGTTTCTGTATTTTAAAACAGTTTTGATGAACAACAAAGGCTTAATTGATTTTTTTTCCACTTATTGCTATCTTTTTGCTTAATTCTGGCTCAAACTTGCTTATTAGGTTGGTTTATAGGGTGTAGGTAGCTTATTTAGTTCTAGTATCAGCTTATTCAAGTTTTAGAGTTTCTTTAGTTTAAGTGAAAAAATTTCAAATTATTTTAAGTCTTTTCTGTGATCTTTTTGGCTCATTTTCCATCTTATTGCTCAAGTTTCAAAAAAAGTTGTTTTCGCAAAAAGTGCTTATTTTCTGCTGTTTTATAAATTTGTTCAAAAAGTTTTGTAAAATTAAAAAAATTGCAAAAAGGGGAAGCACAGATTCGAACCTGTGACCTCCCCCTTTACATACCAACGTCCCAACATACACACACTTTAACCATCGCACCAGACCAGGGCTATATGTATGCATAGCCCGACAATTAATTTTTCATAACATATTTCGTTATCTTTTTCTATTAAAAGCCGTAGCTTCTTTTAGGACTTACAAGAGTTATTTTGTCAGCTTATTTTGAGTTTATGTTTTACATTCTTATACACTCTCAGTAATTTTCCTAGAATTTTTAAGATTAGTTTGGTATTTTTAATCATTTTATTTTTATTAAAAACTTTAAAAAATCATAAAAATAAAAAAATAATCAAAAAAAATAGAATTCTTTTTTATAAAATTTTCTTTTATCATATTTTAGGTTTAGAAACTAAATTTGCGTTCGTAGGTTTTAATTTTAGTATACTTGTTTGTTAGTCGCGTTTTCTTAAATTCACGTCAACGTTTTTGAGTTTAAATTGTTTAATTGATTAGTCATTTACTTTCTTTTGTTTTGTTTATGTGTTTTTTAATTGTAGAATAGGAAAACCAATTCAAAAAACTTAGAAACCATTCAAATCATTGTCCAATGGCGGAATGACAATGGAAGAGCATACTCAAGCACCACGGAAGGGTATGGAGATGATATCGTCATACCGGAAATAAATGCGGATCATTTTAAAATTAAAGACGATATTTGCTACAATTGGTTCAACCAACCCATTTCATGGTTTTAAGAGGGAAATCCCCTATTACTTCATATTAACAATTTCAAAGGTTTACCTCGACTTTCGAAATTGAGGGATTTGGTACCAAATGATATGATTAAACTCATGATGTTTCAATATTCACTCGTGGGAGCCGCTTAGAGTTTGTACGATAAGCACCTCCTAATTTCTATCTTGACTCTGGGTCGATCTTTTAGTGAACAAACTTCGTGAATCAATTATTTTCCCTCCTCGAAGGACCATCACATAAAAAAATGAAAATCTCTCGTTTTACCAAAATCGAGGGCATTTAGTTGATAGCTTCGTGAAAGCGATTTAAGGACATGCTTGTGCATGTATCCACCGACAGATTATGGAGTAACCAAATTGATACTTTCTATAATGGTTTAAATGAGAATGATCAAGACTCCTTAAATGCCGTGGCGGGTGGAAATATTTTGAGTAAGACTACTAGAGAGGCTTTGAACATAATTGAGAATAAATCAAAAGTTTGTTATTCACGAAACAAACCGAATGTTTCTAGGGTGAATTCAACTTCTAGGGAAAGTTCTAGTAAGACAGATGAGAGAATTATTAAGCTTGCAGACCAAATTTCGACCTTAGTTGAGATTGTTACTAAGAAAGTTGTCACTCCCGCTACGGTTAAAGCGGTTGAGGAATCTTGTGTTATTTGTGGTGATGACCATGCTTACTATAATTGTCCTACAACTAATAGTAATCAATCAAGTGTTTGTGCGGCAACGGTTACTTACAATCAAGTAATCCCTCTAAACCGTGCTAGCAACCAAATGGCACCACCCGGTTTTGCTCTGATGCAAAAGAATGGTCAAAATAGGTATAATCAAAATCAAGGTCAAGGGAATAATTTTAGTCGTGGGAATAATTTTCATGCGAAATATTTCAAGGTTTTCAAGCTGCCATTTAATCCATGCTCTAAATTTTCATAATCATAATGATTCAAAACAACATTATCAAAGTTCCTAATAATCAAGTTCAACAATGGGATTTCAAATGAGTTTTCAAGTTACATGGAAATCTAAGGGACCAATTGATGAGAAAAATGCAAAATACAAATCAACTCGTTGAACGGAGAATTTACATGAAATTCAAAATACAATGAAGACTCAACAAACCGTCTTGATGAATCAACAAAATCCTTTTGAAAATAATTTGCAGAATATGTTAAGTGGATTTTTCCAAAACCAAGCCTCAACTTCGGGTACTCTTCCGAGTAATACTATTCCTAACCCGAAGGGTGAGATGAAAGCAATCACTACTCGAAGTGGTGTTGCTTATGAGGGACCCTCGATTCCTACTAATCCTTCTCCAAAAAAGGTAGTGGAACGAGAAACCGAGGAGACAATGGATAAGGAGCAAACCAATTTCCAAGGAACTACCGCTCACATCCAACCTTCGGTTAACCCCATTCCTATTCTGGAACCCGATGTTCTGAATATTTTACCTAAGCCTAATATTCCATATCCCTCTAGACTTAATGATCAAAAGCTCCGTGAAAAAGCTACGAATCAAATGGAGAAGTTCTTTCAAATCTTTCAAGATTTGCACTTCTACATTAGCTTTGCGGATGCTCTTCTTTTGATGCCAAAATTTGCCTCTACGATTAAAAGTTTGCTTACAAATAAGGATAAGTTGTTTGAATTAGCTAAGATACCATTGAATGAGAATTGTTCGGCGATGCTCCTTAAAAAGCTTCCCGAAAAGCTTGGAGATCCCAACAAGCTTCTTATACCATGTGATTTCCCGGGAATGGATGTATGTCACGCCTTGGCCGATCTTGGTGCTAGCATAAATCTTATGCCTCTTTCCATATGGAAGAAGCTTTCCCTACCCGAACTTACCCCCACTCGGATGACTCTTGAGTTAGCGGATCGATCCATTACTCGTCCTAAGGGAGTCGACGAAGACGTCTTCGGAAAAGTGGGAAAGTTTCATTTTCCTACCGACTTTGTTGTTGTTGATTTTGATGCCGATCCTTGGGTTCCCCTCATTCTCGGGAGATCCTTCTTGAGGATCGGTCGTGCTTTAATTGATGTTTATGGAGAAGAAATAACCCTTCGGGTTAATAACGAAGCCGTAACTTTTAATATCAATCAAACTACGAGATACTCCTCTACATATGATGATATGTCGGTAAACCGAATTGACCTCATTGACATTGCTTGTGAGGAGTATACTCAAGAAGTGCTTGGTTTTTCTAATAAATCTATGGGTGACAGTCCCATCCTGACTTTTGAGCCCATTATTTCCGACTCTTCTTCCCTCACTCCGTTCGAGGGAAGTGACTTCATTTTGGAAGAGATCGAGGCTTATCTCAAAGATGATTCAATTTTACCAGAAATTGATCATGCCGATTTTGATTCGGAAGGAGATATTTTCTTGATTGAAAGATTGTTAAATAATGACCCGTTTCAACTCCCTCCGATTGACCTAAAGCAAGTAGAAGTGACCAAGGTAAAATCTTCAATTGAAGAGCCTTCGGAATTAGAATTAAAAGATTTACCATCTCATTTGGAATATGCTTACTTAGAGGGCACCAATAAGTTACCCGTGATTATTGCAAAAAGTATAAAAGATGATGAAAAAGAAGCCCTCTTAAAGGTGCTTAAATCACGTAAACGGGCCATTGCTTGGAAAATCATCGACATCAAGGGTATTGACCCTCGGTTTTGCACTCACAAAATCTTGACAGAGGAAGATTATAAACCCGCGGTACAAAGTCAAAGATGGGTTAACCCAAAAATTTATGAGGTAATCAAAAAGGAAGTTATCAAACTCCTTGATGCCAGAATGATTTACCCGATCTCTGATAGTCCTTGGGTAAGCCCCATTCATTGTGTACCCAAGAAAGGTGGTATAACCGTAGTTGCTAATGAAGATAATGAATTAATTCCAACACGATTAGTTACCGGGTGGAGAGTTTGTATTGACTATAGGAAATTAAATGAAGCTACTCGTAAAGATCATTTTCCGTTGCCATTTATGGACCAAATGTTAGAAAGATTAGCCGGAAATGAGTTTTATTGTTTTCTAGATGGATTTTCGGGATATTTTCAAATCCCAATAGATCCACAAGACCAAGAGAAAACCACTTTCACATGCCCTTATGGAACTTTCGCTTACCGTCGCATGCCATTTGGCTTGTGTAATGCTCCCGGTACTTTCCAAAGGTGTATGATGGCCATATTCCATGATATGATCGAAAAGACTATGGAAGTTTTCATGGATGATTTCTCGGTATTTGGGGATAGTTTTGCTTCTTGCCTCTCCAATTTAGACAAAATGCTAAAAAGGTGTGAAGACACGAATTTAGTTCTAAATTGGGAGAAGTGCCATTTTATGTGTAAAGAAGGAATTGTGTTAGGTCATAAAATATCAAAGTCCGGGATTGAGGTCGATCGAGCTAAAGTCGATGTTATCGCTAAGCTACCTCATCCGACCACCGTAAAAGGTGTTAGGAGTTTCTTAGGTCATGCCGGTTTTTACCGACGATTTATCCAAGACTTTTCCAAGATAGCTAGACCTATGACTCACCTTCTTGAAAAAGAAACACCGTTTGTGTTTTCTAAGGATTGTATTGATGCTTTTGAGACTCTTAAAAAGAAGCTTACCGAAGCTCCGATCTTAGTTGTCCCCGATTGGAACCTACCTTTCGAACTTATGTGTGATGCTAGTGATTTTGCGATTGGTGCGGTTTTGGGACAACGTAAGACGAAGCATTTTCAGCCTATACATTATGCTAGTAAGACAATGACCGAAGCTCAAATTCATTACACTACGACGGAAAAAGAAATGCTTGCCGTAGTTTATGCTTTTGAAAAGTTTCGGCCATATCTTGTCTTATCTAAAAGCATAGTGTATACGGATCACTCGGCTCTTAAATACCTTCTTAGTAAACAAGATGCTAAGCCGAGATTGCTCCGGTGGGTTCTCCTCCTACAAGAATTTGATATCATCATCCGTGATAAAAAAGGAACAGAGAATCTCGCGGCCGATCATTTATCTAGACTTGAGAATCCTCATAAGGATGTGTTAGAAAATAAAGACATAAATGAAAATTTTCCTTTAGAAACTCTTGGAGTTATATCTAGTGGAAGTACCCCATGGTTTGCCGATTATGCAAATTTCCATGGGGAATTTTTCATCAAAGGATGTTCGGTCTTAACAAAAGATAAAATCTTTAAGGACGTTAAACATTCACTTTTGGACGCTACCTTATCTTTTTAGGATTTGTGCGTTCAAATCATGTCGACGGTGTGTGCATGGGCAAGAAACCATGGATATCCTCAAAGCATGTCAGGATGAACCGACGGGGGCCTTCATGTTGCCAATCTCAATGCTAAGAAAGTATTTGATGGACGGTTTCTTTGGCCCGACCATATATCGAGATGCCAATTACTATGATCAAATCTTTGTGATGCGTTACTACGACAAGGCAAAAATTTCACAAGTAGTTGAAGATGCCTCAAAACGCTCAATCCAAGTTGTGAATATCTTTGATGTATGGGGTATCGATTTTATGGGTCCATTCCCGTTTTTACGAGGGAATAAGTATATTCTACGTAGCGTTGATAAACTATCAGACATGGGTAGAAGTTGAAAGGCGACTCCCCACTAATGATGCTCGAGTTGTAGTTAAATTTTTGAAATCTCTTTTCGCCCGATTTAAAACACCTAGAGCTATTATAAGCGATCGTGGGACCTATTTTTGTAATGATAAATTTGCTAAAGTAATGTCTAAGTATGGGGTCACTCATCATCTTGCTACCGCTTATCATCCACAAACGAGTGAACAAGTGGAGGTTTCCAATCGTGGCTTGAAACATATTCTAGAGAGGACGGTTGGTGAAAACCATGCCTCATGGTCCGATAAGCTAAATGACGCTCTATGGGCATTCCGTACCGCTTTTAAAACACCAATTGGTTGTACTCCTTATAAGCTCATGTACGGAAAGTCTTGTCATCTACCTATCGAGTTAGAGCATCTAGCAGATTTGGCCTTGACAACATGATCTTAAAACCGCGGGTGATCACCGGAAGCTTCAACTTAATGAACTTAATGAGCTTCGTGATCAAGCATACGATAATTCTTTGATATATAAAGCGAAGACAAAGAAGCTTCACGACTCTAAGATCAAAAACCGCATTTTCAATGATGGTGATCGAGTTTTACTCTTCAATTCTCGTCTAAAGATATTCTCGAGAAAGCTTAAAAAACGCCGTTGGTCTGACTTTTCACCTTCACTATAGTTTTTCCATATGGAACCATCGAGTTATCTCAACCCGATGGTCCAAACTTTAAGGTGAATGGTCATCGTGTGAAGCATTACTTTGGAGGGGACATACCACCCAAGGTAGTCCCGGATCTCCAAACCATCCCCATGGACAACTAAATACGGGGATCGAGTCAAGCTATGTGACTCGGTTACCAAAAACAAAGCGCTTCGTGGGAGGCACCCCATGCTTATCCATCTTTCTTATTTCTATTCGCTAATGTGATGTGAGGAAGCTTGTACTCTCCCGGTTTCTTGTTGTTTGTGTTGTGATTGTTTGCAGGATTGTCCTAAATTTTTAACAGACTCTCGTGTTCGGTGTTTTTGTCGGGTCCCACTCGAGCTTTCTAGCCTTTTCTTGCTATTAGTTTGGGGAAATCCGATATCCTAGATTATTATCGACTAACATCTATCTTTTAGCATACTTAATAAACAGCTTAAGATTTTTGTGATACTTTCTCCATGCTCGGATTATGCATTCGACTCTTTAAGTTCTAGTATGGGGTTTTGAGCCTTAGACTAGGAAACATTAAGGACAATGTTTAGTTTTAGTATGGGGTGGTATATCTTCGATATGATCTTACCTACCTTTTGCTCGTTGTTCTCACGTACCTCATTTTCCCGCAAAAATTTTAAAATTTTATATAAGAATTTAAAAGTTCAGTTTCAATATAAAAAAAATGATGAAAAATAAAAAAAATAGTTGATAAAAAGTGTTTTGGCACGAATGTAGGCTTTCCGTTGGTGAGAACAAAAGTAAATTTTGACCCGACCGGTTATATATCATAGTTTTTTCCTTAACGTAAATGAATTGAAATTTGCTAATCTTTTATACAAGGAACTATAAAAGGCAAGTCTATCTTGAAAAAGTCAAGATTTTGCAAGCTCTCATAATTGATTTTAAATATGCAAAGATCGATCTATTTGGCTAAGCATTCACGGGTTTCTTTCTTAGAAATTTTAAATTGTGAAGAACAAGAGATGATAGAGTAGAATATAAGTTTTGATGTTTGATTTTAAATATGCAAAAGATCAGTCTATATGGCTAAGTATTCACTATTTTCTTTATTAGAAATTTTAAATTGTGAAGAACAAAGATAAGAAGTAAGAAATTAAGGTTTAGATGCTAAACGTGGAATAGTTGGATTTCTTTTAAAACTCATAAGATTAATTATGGCTTTTTCTCCATTACTTGTTTTCACCTTTATATATAAATAATTGTTTAATAAATAGAGTTGTGCGGTTTTTTGGTTAATAATTAGTTCTTAGCGGTTTTCTTTAGTTCCTTTGTGATTAAGATAAGTATACATCATGAATATTTAATTTGGCATACTATATGTATCACATGAATAAATATTTTGCTTATACCTTAAAAGACCTTAGGTATATGAGGTAAGTAAAATTTAATTAAGTTAAATTATAGCCTTATTCAATCCATAAATAGACTTATGGTAGATGGATTGGATAGTTTGCTTAATTTTTTGTCTTGTTTGTACCTTCAAGAGCCTTGGGGTATATAGTGCAAATAAGATTGTTCCATTTATGTCTTAAAGAGCCTTAGAGTATATGACATGAATGGAACCTAAGTAGCCTAATAAAAATCAAATTTTGGTTGCCTCGATGTTGACTTCATTCTTGATGACATTTGATCTTTTGAAAATGGCTAGGAAGTAATTATTGCATCTTACCGTTGCCCTTTATTTTTGGAATTAATAAGTATCAAAATAAAGTCTTAAAGAGCCTTTGGGTATATGACTTAAATAAAATCTTGAGATACGAAATTAGAAATAAGGGAAGAGAAGTAATACACAATTAGCTTTTATGAGTAGTGTTAGCATCATAACTTGTATTTTACAATGCTCTTGTTTTTAAGCTTGGCTTGGAGAAGTGAGAGTCGGGGATGATAAATTTATCCATTTGGACACTTTTTGTGCTTTTTGTTCCGTGATCCTAAAAGTTATCAATGAATAATGAAAGCAATACATTATGTCACACATGAAGAAGTTGTAAGTTGGAAATTATGAAAATCATAAAAATAGAAAAATTTTGAAAAATGGGAAAACGAGGTATTTTAAAACTTGTGAATTCTTAACTCTCCCCACAAAAGACTTTGCTACTTTTTAAAGGATTAGTTTGGGGAGGTTTTGGAATATTGGGTTTTAGAGCATATAAAATTGCGTGAGGATACAACAATCACTTAGTTTAGGGAATTTTGATATATGAGAAATCACATATCCATTTTATACCAAAAATGACCCTAAAAAGATGAAAAATGAATATATTATGCTTGTATATTGTATATTTTGTCTTTTATGATGTGTAGGTCGGATATTACAAGAATCACATGAAAAGAGTCAAAAACCGAACAAAAACGAACACAAGAACGGAATGAGTACACAAGAGCCGGGTGTTTATCAAGCTAGGGTAAACAAAAGTCAACCATGGTCAACATTGGTCAAATCATGTGAAGATAAACCTTTAGAATTTCCAAAAGATCCTTAAATGTTAAAATCATTTTCACCAAAAGTCCCAAAACTACTTACACCGTTAGTCCTTTGATTAGTCCTTAATAACTAATGGACTAACAGTTGTTAGTTAAAAAATTAACCAAGCCTAATACCATAACTGAGCCCAAAAACCCCTTAATACCAAAAATAACCCAAGGCAAACAGTCAAAGAAATGAAATAAGAAAAGAAATTAGGCAGGAGAATTCGTTTTTACTATTCACCTCCATCCCGAATTCACCCTGCACCCAAATTGACTTCGTTTAAGTACAATTAACCTTTCTAGAAGCTCAAGACTGACACGTCTGACATAAGGGAAGCCACGCTGGCAATCCCCAGTTCAATGATTAGTTAAAAGGACGTAGAAAATATCAACGGATGAGATCAAATGATTAGAAGGCAGTTATGGATTTAGGGCCAGGATCAGAAGTTAAAGGAGCGTCCAAGGGGCTAGAACCTTCTTCTCTTGCCTATAAAAGGAAGTCTCATCTCACACACAGAAGGCATGTAGGATCTAGGGTAGTAGTAGCTTAATATAGGTTTAGCTTGTACGTTTTTTAGCTTTTGTCATTTAAATTTCATGTACTTTCTTTCCAAAATATTGTAATCAGCTTTAAGTTTTAATAAAATTTAGTTTTTTCTTAAGTCTTGTTAAATTTAATCCCTTAAGTTTAGCAATTATAGTTTAAAAAGCATCATAAGCTCCTCATAAGCTCTTTTAAGCTACTCAAACTACACTAAGCTTGTTTACTCTCAGTTAAGCTTACAAAAGCTTAACTGATTTTGATAATTCAATAAATCCACCCTTAAATATACCACAACTTATTTGGAAAGGAAGCCAGATTTGGATGGGCTTCCAAGACCTTACCAGCTTATCATAGATAAGCTGGAGCTTGTAGATAAGCTTTTAAAAGCATTAATAGCCGTGTTTTGTGCAAAGGCCTTTGTAAGATCTTATTTTCCTTTTTATAGCTTTATATTTATTTCTGCTTATAGTTAGCTTATATCTGTTTAGATTAGCTTAATACAGCTTATTATTATTGTTTGATGCTTAATTAGTTCAATTGTTAGTTTAAATCTTAGTTTAGAAGTTTTTGATAGAAAATAGTGAAAAAACCAAAAAATTTTTAGCATAATCTGCTTGCTTATCATTCCTGCTTATTTGATTATTAAAATATTCTCATTAGGTCTTTATTAAGCTAAATAACATCTGGTATTTGAAATTTGAGTGTTATTTCTCTATCTTAAAAGCTGAAAATGAGTTTAAAAGATTTAAAGGGGTGTTTGGCTCATGGCAGTACTAACTTAAGTTAGTACTGTCCATAACCATTAGGTTCTTTAAATTGATTTTAAATTTGAAATTTAGGTTTAGAAGGTTAGGATTTAAAGTTTTTGTTAGGTTAGATTAGCTTTTATCATGTTTGTTTGTAAGTTGTTGGAATTTATGGTCATAAGCTCAGGTTCTTAGGGTCTTTTAACTTAAACTTGTTCTAGTTGCTTTTGTTGCTTAAACTGCTTTTGTTTTGGTGTTTAAATAGTATAGTTATCAATTCTTTAGGTCTGCATTTGTGGTTTTGAGTTTTGGCTTTAAAAGTTGTCAATTGCATCAATAAGGAAAAAAAATAGCTTTTGATCATTTTTAAGTTGAAAATTAAGCTAGTTAAAATTAGATTTAGCTTTTGAAACTTAGTACACAACTAGTTTTTAGGTCATTCTAGAATAGCTAGGGCTTATTTTGGTTTTAAAAGCTTATTTACTTATCTGTTTTCTGTCTGTAAATTTGCCTTGTGTCTTTTCATAAAATTTGTGAAAAACCAAAAAGAATAGTGTTTTGCTTGAACTAGTGTTTTCAATAGGATTTTCATAGCTTATTTTAGTTTCAAAATGCTCTTTGATTACTATTTTAGATAGCTTATAGGTCAAGCTTTTTAGTAGTATACGTCCTTTTGTCATAAGGATCTGTTTGCTTGCTAAAAAATAAGCTCAAAGTTGCCCTTTTGTCTTATTTGGAAACTGTTTTGAGTAAAAAGTTCTTATGTGCTTATTTCTGCTTAAGGCTCATTGTTTTGAGGAAATGTTATTCAGCTGTGCTTATTAGGTTAGTTATAGGGTAGTTGCAGCTTATTTTGCCCAGGCTTGAGCTTATTTTACTTATTTGTATTCTTAAGTTTTATTAAAAAGCCAAAAAGTGTTAAGAGAGATATGTCCGTTTGATAAGCTATTTTCTAGCTTATTTTTGATTTTGAAAAACGTTGTCTTCACAAAAAGTGTTTCTTCTAAGCTGTTTATCAAGTTTGTTTAAAAAAGTTTTTCAAAAATAAAAAAAGGGAACAAAGGAAATCTTGGGTGAGCAAGGCTCGAACCCAAGACCTCAACCTCGTTCAACCCTTTTTAACACAAACCTTACAACCACTGCGCCATTGGGACTTTTACGTCCAAAGGGTGCACTCAATTAAATTTAACACATTTTTGGTTTGTTTTTCTATTAAGCACTTTGAGTTCTTATATGATTTTTCCTGGCTTATTTGTTTGTGCTCTTTTTTATTTAGCAATTTTTCTGCGTCCCTTTCATGTTTAGCAATTTATAGGCTTTTTGTTAGATTTTTAATTCAAAGTTTAGTAATTTTCGTACATTTATTTTGTTCAAAAACTTTAAAAAAAAATAGAAAAATAATCAAATAAATAAAATTCTTTTTTATAAAATTTTCTTTTATCATATTTGAGGTTTAGGAATTAAATTTGCTTTTGTAGGTCTTAAATTTGATATACTTGTTTAATTGTTGCGTTTTTACATTTCTAGTTAACGTTTTTGTGTTCAATTGCTTAATTGCTTAGTTGTTTTCTTCCTTTTACATGTTTTATGTGTTTTTATTTGTAGAAATAGAAAACCAATTCAAAAACTTTGAAACCATTCAAATTATTGTCCAAATAATAACGGGGTTTCAATTCATAGTTCTTGGGGTATAAACGACCCGGTGAACACTTACCGGTTAACGTACGATATTTTATGTATAATTTTACTTTTAATCTTTGTCCTCAAGGATTCTTAGTGAATTTCTTATACTTTCATATTATACGTATATAATTTGAAATCGTATCAGTTACCATAGAAGTGGCTAAGTTTCTGCTAAAGTCTCAGAAACACTAATCATGTTAAAGATTTTGAGCTTGCTTCTCTATTTGGTAAATTCAAATATGAAGAAAACCTCATAGAAATTATCTATGAAACTAAAAGAAGAAATCTCTCACTACTGTAACCCCTCTATCAACTGCTTTCTTCTCAACCTCTATTGTCCAGGACTTTCAAGATAGTCCTGATGATGAACAAAATACAAGAAGCAGCGAAGAACATCTAAAAGACCTTGAATAAGAATATCATGAAAGAGCTCTTTTAGCCAAGTATAGAAGATTCTTTAAAAGGGGTCTCAAAGGTTCAGTAGTGCAAAAGCAACTGATGATACTATATGCCACAAATGTGGAAGAAAATGTCACTTTGCAAGAGACTGCTTTTCTAAAACTTCAGTTCCATCTTACTCACCTTTTCAAAAACCTCAAACTACTATCTTTAGCCCCTGTTAGCAGAAACCTTAACTGAAACCCATAAAAGACTTTGAAACCAAATATAACAAAATAAAGGCTAAGTTGGCTCTTCTTAGTTCTGGCACCTCAACTTCTAAATCATCAATGGTCAAGAACAAAGGTCTTGTCGCTGAAGCATATGAATGGGATGAAGAGGAAGTGTCATCTGATGACAATGAAATAGTTAAAGTGAAGGTTCTCATGGCTCTAGATGACGATGAAAATATTGTTTTTGGCAAAAAGAGTGTCAGAAATGGTGAATGGGTGAAGATTTCTATGAGAAAGGTACACACTCTTCTTGATATGGAAGATAATGATGATAGAAAATATTTTCTTGATTATTTGTGTATTGATCTTAACTATGTTAAAGATTAAATAAACAATCTTGTGTTAAAACATAGAAATCCTTTTCATGAACTGAATACATGCAAAGAACGGCTTTTAGTATTAAAACAAGCCGAACTTGATTTTTTTTACCATGCAGCATGTAAACACTAAAATTCTCAAAGATACTAAAAACTTAAGAATAGAACTGAAAGAGCTAACAGCAATCACTGAAACCGGGCTAAATAGTTCTAATAAAATAAATCAGTGTATCAGTAAACAAATCCCCTTCTGAAAGAAAAGAATTTTAGGACTTGATTAACTCACTGAAGATCCCTCCAGTTCTGGGCAAATATACCTAGTCTTTGTAAAATCTTCAACTAAAGACATAAAAGTGTCAATTCCAAGTGTTGAATGACTTTGGTTATCTAAAGCTGAAGGATTTATTTTACCAAACCATGATACTGGCAGAATTCTCCCAGCTGAGTCACAAGTTAACACAACTGATCCTCTAGTTGCTGTTACTGACTCTTCAGCAACTAAATATGATTCGGCTGATGAATCTTCAGTATGCAACATCCCTATTCCTCCACTAGAGAAATTGGCTGGTGCAGAACCTGTCTCTGGACCAAAGACTATCAAATTAATTTTAAAGTTAAATTCTACATTCAAAAGCCGAAGCTTTAAAAGGTGTCACCATAAATGAACCTCCCTCAGCTCCTGCTAAGGATAAATCTTTAGCTTCAAAATCCAACTTAGCTCCTGCTGGTAAATTAAAGAATGTGAAAACTGAAATTGACCTTCCTTTGGCTAGTATAATAACAAAACTAAATGATCTAAAATTACAAATTAGCAAAAACCAGTCATCTTACTCTAGAAATAACAAATCTCAACAGGTTTCCCAAAATGCACTTCAAAATAAATACAAAACACAATTCAAAAATGGATGTGAACTTTGTGGATTAAACAATCATCTCTTTAAGAATTGTTACAAAGTTCTGTATTGTAAAAAGTTTGAGAGAACCGATCACAGAACATGTGATCATGCTGAATACATATCCACTATGAACATGACTCAGCATCTCAAGGGTCAAGATGGATCTTCTTCTTCAAGATCTAGAACCCCAAGACCATCAAAACACTTCTTCCCTCCATGCATACACTGCGGGTTGAGCGATCATCTATCTGATGATTGTGTAAACTATCTTATATGTGATATATGTGATAGTTATGGTCATAATAGAATCATTTCTCTAAGAAGATGAATCAAGCCAAGAAACCCTCAGCATGTCATGAAAAGTTGTGAAACATGTGGTAGCACAGTTGATAGATATTAGAAAAAGACTCGGTCACCCCGTGTATTTTACTGTTTATTATAGCTCGTAGTTTAATAGTTAATCGTATGATTTACCTTAGAGTTCCTCTTCTACTTGGTAGACCTTTCTTAAGGACGTCTCGTGCTTTTATTGATGTTTATGGTAAAGAAATTACACTTAGGTTTAATGAGAAGCAATTACGTTTAATCTCGAGCAAACTTCGAGATACTCAAGTGATCATTATGCGGAATCGGTTAATCAAATCAATATAATTAATGTTGCTTGTGATGAGTATTCTCAATAAGTTCTTGGATTTTCGGATGGTTTCAAAAGTGGCAATCCCACTTCTACGGACCCGATAATTGCTACTTCATTTCCTTCCCTCACTCCATATGAGGGAGGTGATTTCATTTTAGAAGAAATTGAAAATTATCTTTCTAATGGATCGATTCCACCGGGAATTGATGATGATGATTTTGATCCGGAGGGAGATATTTGCTTGATTGAAAAGTTTTTAAATAATGACCCATTTCAACTCCCTCCGATGGACCTTAAGCAAGTTAAGTGACTAAGGCAAAATCTTCAATTGAAGAGCCTCCAGAATTAGAGTTAAAAGATTTACCATCTCATTTGGAATATGCTTACTTAGAGGGAAACGATAAGTTACCCGTGATTATTACAAAAAGTTTAAAAGATGATGCAAAAGAAGCCCTCTTAAAGGTGCTTTAAATCACATAACGGGCCATTGCTCTTGGAAAATCAACACACGACATCAAGGGTATTGACCCTCGGTTTTGCACACACAAAATCTTGATGGAGGAAGATTATAAACCCGCGGTACAAAGTCAAAAACTGGTTAACCTAAAAATTCATGAGGTAATAAAAAAAGAAGTAATCAAACTTCTTGATGCTGGAATGATTTACCCGATCTCTGATATAACCGTGGGTAAGCCACATTCATTGTGTACCCAAGAAAGGTGGTATAACCATTGTTGCTAATGAAGATAATGAATTGATTCCAACACGATTAGTTACCGGGTGGAGAGTTTGTATTGACTATACGAAATTAAATAAATCTACTCGTAAAGATCATTTTCCGTTGCCATTTATGAACCAAATGTTAGAAAGATTAGCCGGAAATAAGTTTTATTATTTTCTAGATGGATTTTCAGGATATTTTCAAATCCCAATTGTCACACCCCGCCAAGGCGGAAACGCGAGGCGTAAACAAGAATAAATCAATCACTCGACACAAGAACCCCGGTGTCCAATATAGAGAATACTAAAATGAAAGCTAAAGTAAAGCAAAGACACAACGTGCCATAACAATACCCAAAACCTAACCAAAATCCAAAAGGCGTCTTTATTGATGAAACGAAAGTTCTCGCCAATAGAAAGACATGCAAACAATTATCCTAAATTCAACCAATGCAAATTCAAGACAAATAAGCCCATAAACTCCCAAGACACCTATGGTCTCTTTCTAAGCCACTTTTCTTTATCTTATCCCTCGGATGCTCACCTGAAAATGATGCTTAAAACGTCAACACAACGGTTGGTGAGAGTCATAGGTTTAAGACACAAATTATAAACCTTCAAACTAATTACTGTGATTAACAAAACAATATAGGACAATTATGCAACCAATCACAAACATGGGAACGGAACGATCTCCCCGATCCAACAATATAACCATTATGTAGAACTTACCTCCCGATCCAATAATTCACTTAGCACCTAAAAGTCTAACCAGCTTGAAGCTTATATTTAGGCCTGGAACCCAAATAAAGTAGGAACAATTCCCCCATCCAAAGGGTTAGGCGTACCCCTCCGATCCAATTCAATAACACATTCATCGTGCAACAATAAGTCATATAACAGTCGCACATTGTCCATACTCAATTTAACACATAATCACAGCAATTCAAAACCCTTTTAAAACATAAGCATCATTTCCATCCCAATTTAAAAACATTAAAAAGAAGGGACTATGAAACTCACATGATGCTTAGCTTCCAAAAGGATCAAACAAAACTTCACAAAACTTCATGAACAATCTAAACAATTAAACACATTATAAGCTACCATCAATTAGGCATTCAACCCAATATGATGTAACCTCAACTATGATGGATATCTAAGCTATCTACCATAGTCCTATTCTTATTTAAAACCTTTACCCACTCTTACATATGCCATTTATACTTAAATGCTACTCTTTAAATTTTCTAATTTTGAGCAGAATTTTATACTCACTTACGCGTCCTAAACGCACCCCTTAAACACTCCCATAATTCAAATCAAAATTCATCATGCTACATATATGTCCTATGTACCTATCATAGCTCTCCCAAAGCCATTACCCTTTTACAAATACCCCTTATAAATTCATTAATCCAAAGTGTTTAGAATTCATCCAGAATCTGACCTTCTAAAAGTATGACATTGGTTAACCAACTTAGACCTCACTATGACCGTAGCCAAAATTCTGAGAACACACACAATATATGAACTAACTTCCACGCGACTTATAGCCTCTAACTCAATGTCTAAGTATTTTTAGAAAAATAAAAACTAAAACTGAAATTCGTCACTGTTTTACACACTGATTTTGTAATGACCATTTGACCCACTTCCCGACCATAAAAAATCATGAGGTCGACTTTTCTGGAAAGTAGACTCTCTGAGGTTATCTCCATTATGCTATAAATTATTTATTTGATCTTTTATGACCGAGTTATGACCTCTACAAGTCTGACTAAATTGCACACATAGGGGAGTTTAGGGATTTTAATCTTGTATTTATAAACTCCCTAGATGTGTTTTAGTTTAAGTCTAATTAGTTTTAGATTATAACTAGGATTTCTCTCTTTTTTTCCTTCTTTATCCAAAACCGGCCGAATGGCCTTTTGTTAATTTATTTTATTTTTTTTAATTATTAATTGCATATTTATTTGTATTTCCTTAAATTTTTATAAAAACCTTAATTAATTTGACTATACCTTTTTGCATAAACGCAGTTTACTACCTTTCTAAAAATAACTTTTCATTTCCAACCTAACTTTCCAAAAATAGAAATTTTACATTTTCTCCACTACACTTCTAGGGTCAAAACTTATCTTAAATTACTAATAAAAATACATATACGTATTTATACCTACACAATTAACTCGCAAACGCTCAATTTTCAATAATCATGTCCTTGTCATTAAAAAAATGAACGAAATGAACTCAACAAATTTTCCCATCATTCTAATCTCATTGAGATGATCACACTCAATAGATTGGTTTCCAATAACCCACATAAACGCACAAAACCACATAAAATCAGATAAAATCACATAAACCGAACATTGCAACAGACACATAAGTCAACACTAACGGTTTGACTAACATGCTCAAGTCATGGTTGTTACACCAATAGATCCCCAAGACCAAGAGAAAACCACTTTTACATGCCCTTATGGAACTTTCGCTTACCGCCGCATGCCCTTTGGCTTGTGTAATGCTCCCGGTACTTTCCAAAGGTGTATGATGGCCATATTCCATGATATGAATCGAAAGACATAGAATTTTTCATATGATTTTCTTGGTTTTTGGGGATAGTTTTTCTACTTGCCTCTCGAATTTAGACAACATGCTAAAAAGGTGTGAAGACACGAATTTAGTTCTAAATTGGGAGAAGTGTCATTTTATGTGTAAAGAAGGAATTGTGGTAGGTCATAAAATATCAAAGTCCGGGATTGAGGTCGATTGAGCTAAAGTCGATGTTATCGCTAAGCTACCTCATCCGACTACCGTAAAAGGTGTTAGGAGTTTCTTAGGTCATGCCGGTTTTTATCGACGATTTATCCAAGACTTTTCTAAAATTGCTAGACCTATGACTCACTTTCTTAAGAAAGATGCAGTGTTTGTGTTTTCTCAAGATTGTATTGATGCTTTTGAGACTCTTAAAAAGAAGCTTACCGAAGCTCCGATCTTAGTTGTCCCCGATTGGAACCTACCTTTCGAACTTATGTGTGATGCTAGTGATTTTGCGATTGGTGCGGTTTTGGGACAACGTAAGACGAAGCATTTTCAGCCTATACATTATGCTAGTAAGACAATGACCGAAGCTCAAATTCATTACACTACGACGGAAAAAGAAATGCTTGTCGTAGTTTATGATTTTGAAAATTTTCGGCCATATCTTTTCTTATCCAAAAGTATAGTATAAACGGATCACTCGGCTCTTAAATACCTTCTTAGTAAACAAGATGCTAAGCCGAGATTGCTCCGGTGGGTTCTCCTCCTACAAGAATTTGATATCATCATCCGTGATAAAAAAAAGGAACGAAGAATCTCGCGGCCGATCATTTATCTAGACTTGAGAATCCTCATAAGGATGTGTTAGAAAATAAAGACATAAATGAAAATTTTCCTTTAGAAACTCTTGGAGTTATATCTAGTGGAAGTACCCCATGGTTTGCCGACATTGCAAATTTCCATGCGGGGAATTTTATCGTGAAAGGGATGTCGTCCTAACAAAAGAAGAAATTCTTTAAGGACGTTAAACATTACTTTTGGGACGATCCCTACTTATTTTGGATTTGTGCGGATCAAATCATTCGACGGTGTGTGCATGGCCAAGAAGCTATTGATATCCTCAAAGCTTGTCATGAGGGACCCACCGGGGGCCATCATGGTGCCAATTTCACCGCTAAGAAAGTATTTGATGCCGGTTTCTTTTGGCCAACCATATATCGAGATGCCCATGCTATGATCAAATCTTGTGATACGTGTCAACGTCAAGGCAAAATTTCACAAAGAAATGAAATGCCTCAAAACGCTATTCAAGTTTGTGAAATCTTTGATGTATGGGGTATCGATTTTATGGGTCCATTCCCGTCTTCACGAGGGAATAAGTACATTCTCGTAGCCGTTGACTACTTATCAAAGTGGGTAGAAGCGAAGGCGCTCCCCACTAATGATGCTCGAGTTGTAGTAAAATTCTTGAAATCTCTTTTCGCCCGATTTGGAACTCCTAGAGCTATTATAAGCGATCGTGGGACCCATTTTTGTAATGATAAATTTGCTAAAGTAATGTCTAAGTATGGGGTCACTCATCGTCTTGCTACCGCTTATCATCCACAAACGAGTGGACAAGTGGAGGTTTCAAATCGTGGCTTGAAACGTATTCTTGAGAGGACGGTTGGTGAAAACCGTGCCTCATGGTCCGATAAGTTAGAAGACGCTTTATGGGCATTCCGTACCGCTTTCAAGACACCAATTGGTTGTACTCCTTATAAGCTCGTGTACGGAAAGTCTTGTCATCTACCTATTGAGTTAGAGCATAAGGCATATTGGGCCTTGAAACATGCTAATTTTGATCTTAAAACCGCGGGTGATCACCGGAAGCTTCAACTTAATGAACTTAATGAGCTTCGTGATCAAGCATACGAGAATTCTTTGATATATAAAGAGAGGACGAAGAAGCTTTAAAAACCGCATTTTCAATGTTGGTGATCGAGTTTTACTCTTCAATTCTCGTCTAAAGATATTCTCGGGAAAGCTTAAAACCCGTTGGTTGGGACCTTTCACCATCACCCAAGTTTTTCCATATGGAACCGTCGAGTTATCTCAACCCGATGGTCCAAACTTTAAGGTGAATGGTCATCGTGTGAAGCATTACTTTGGAGGAGACATACCATCGAAGGTAGTCCCGGATCTCCAAACCATCCCCATGGACAACTAAATGCGGGGATCGAGTCAAGCTATGTGACTCGGTTACCAAAAACAAAGCGCTTCGT
>BQNB010013320.1:0-20000 GCA_026074375.1 Tanacetum coccineum | reverse complement strand
CCCTTTAGTCATGAATGGGAATCGTCAAATGGTACCGGTTGACTACTTCTTCAACAACGATCTCAAGTATCTGCAAGGAGGAATTTCGACTATGACCTATACGACTTCCATAACGAAGACAAAGGCCGCACAATATGATCTTCCAGGCATTGAAGACATGGTTCGAAACATTTGGAGTCCTGTTAAAGTCGCCTATGATAAACATGCACTTTGGGGTATTTCACATTGGAGAGATCAACGTAAGACCTTCTATGGGTATGCACGAGGCTTGGAATCCACTCATGATGTGTACTCTACCAAACGTATTCTGGCAGTGACTCGGGTCGAGGTAATGAGAAAACATGGGTATGGGTACTTGAGAGAGATTGAAGTACGAAGAGCCGATAACGACCTTTACACATTCAAGGAAGGCGACTTCCCATGACTTCGTATCAACGACATCGAAGACATGTTGCTCCTTATTGTTCAGAACAGGCTCACCAATCTCTCGGGCGATGATGTTTCCGACTTTGCTATAGCACTACGAATGTTCACCAGAAGCATGGTTATTCAAAAGAGAGTCAAAGATCTTCAACTGGGAGTCAAAAGTTACCAGAAGAAGATCAACGTCACCAAGCCAGAAACTACAAGACCCGGCCTCAGGAATAAGGACCCATACACTCCATATCAAGACCCTCAAGGATTCATTTATGTTGACCCCCAAGGGAGAAACAGGTTGATGCGCTCAGATGAACTCTACAAGTTCAGCGATGGCACATTAACAGGGCTTCGAACTTCGCTGGATGACATCATAAAGAATATTCGAATAGAGTACCTGCCACAGAGAAAATGGAGTTCATTGAAAAAGAAAAGAGCTAATATCATGATTAAGGCGATTGACAAACAACTGAAGGAAAGAAGGATGACGAGGGGCCTCAAAAAGTTTGTTGGTGGGAGACACTACGGAACTGACCTCCGACTACTTCAACGAACAATATGACTTTGTCATATTGTGTTCTTTATTATAAGGTCATTCACTATTTTATAAACTTGTGAATATGTATATACGTAGTGTAAACTTTATGGTGATAATAAGGAGTGCTCAAGTACAAAGTTTTTTTCAAGAATTTCTTACTAAATTCAAAAAATTTCAAATTATTATACTTAGCACCATCTTATATACCCTCATAATTTGAAGGAGAGCATTAAAATGTTCCAATAATCGGCTTGTTAATAATTGGACATTTTTTCCCCTAAAACTAGGAATATTAGATCAAATTGCATATCCAATAATATCATGGATTTGCACATTTTTGATAATGGGTAGAACCAATTGTGATTAAAATTTATGACATTACTGATGTGAATTTAATGACTCAAATGCAAGTTTCTCCCTTCATTTGCTAACCATTTTGGAATATCGATGCATATATTAAGGGGGAGCAGTAATGAATGTTTTAAGGCTGTGAATAATACCAAAACACCGACCATGTATTTATTTATTTGCGAAGCTTATAAGGTGTTTAGGTATAGGTATACATTTTACATTCCAAAGTAGAAACCGAAGACGGTATACCCTGGGAACATTACATAGATAGTGTAGAAGTCCTTAGGTTGATGTATAAAAAGGCGTTAAAATTGTTAATAAGAGAAAACGAGTTGCGACTGAGATGGAGCTAGTATTGGAACAAACCTAACAAAGGTAACTGTTATGAGGTCTCGGTTAAGAAACTAAAAGGGGTTTAACGAAATTAAAAGAAAAGTTAAGAAGTAAGGTGAAAAGTAACAAACGACCTCCTTATACTTAGGCAGAAACCGGGTCAATATCCATCTGTTGTTAGATATCACTCAATGTTGATTGCTAATCATTGATGCCGACACATCATGGGACCCCGTGATTGCAATGCACATAACCTTCATAGCCACTCTGAATCTCTCAAAAGATTTATGTTTCATTTCTCACAGAGATTAAACACATTTCTATTAACTTCCTCACTTCAAGTTTGTTGGTATCGAAAAGGTGGCAGTCTGCTCCATAGGCCTCGGATTACTAAAACCCAAATGTGCACGATTGGAGTCTAGAGCCAAAAGAGATCATCATAAATATTTTAGGACACTTATCCAAAATAATGCTTGCCTAATACAACACAATATGAACAAATACTATATATATATCAAGAGTCCCTTACACATTATCCGTATGATTTTGCCAAAACATATGAGTGATAGTTAAGTTTTCACAGTGAAGGATGGAATCCTACTTGAGCCACATCTAATAAACTAGCTCTTGGTTGGTTGACTTAGAGATCCTAATAGATCGAATCTTGGGATACTGATATCGATTCGTTCCTAGCTTATGCATTGACGAATGAATTTTGAAAAAGAAAAATATTGTTGTGTGTAGTTAAAAATTGTTTACATCTTACACACGACTGATTTTCTAATCATTTTTCAATCTTTATGTCATAGGACGCCTCACAAGGGTATCTAGACATAGGAAAGTTGAACACGAATTGACGGCTTAATCGGGAAGATAGTAACTTACTGGTTCACTCTTGCCGTGTTGTTTGCTTTGAGACACTCCAGTAATGAGAATGGCTAGTGAAATTGTGAAACCCTATCAAGGAGATTCTTCAGAATTCTACCTGACATAGGCATTATTTTTACTGAGTAATGGGGAACCATGGTCTGTTTAACAACCATATTTGACGGAGTGAAAAAGCCACTTTCATCTAGATATGTGTTTATCACAAAACCATTTATGAAATTTCGACGATGGTAGCTGTTTTCCGATGACGAGTCAAAGCACAATACCACATGCTCTATCAATCCGACAGTTATTTAAAGAC
Organism: Tanacetum coccineum; assembly: GCA_026074375.1. Taxonomy (NCBI): domain Eukaryota; kingdom Viridiplantae; phylum Streptophyta; class Magnoliopsida; order Asterales; family Asteraceae; genus Tanacetum; species Tanacetum coccineum. The sequence goes on along the minus strand of BQNB010013320.1, from coordinate 17,172 downwards.
ATTTTTTCCATGCAAAGTTCAAGTACATTTGCAAACTTCTGTTACTCTGATACCAAATTAATCTTTCTTGATGTGACGAAGTATTAAAGTCATAGATTTCAAAGAATTTTCCATAACTCTGATACCGATTGTCTTCTGGATGTGACGAAAGTCCTTATAGTTGATATGATTTCTCATGATAGATGTCTTATTCTAGCGATGTAAAGCAAAGAAACAACAAACTCAGTATGAGCATGTTGTCTATCCAAGAAATGGTTTTTCAACAAGTGCACAAGACGCAAACAAGAGCACAATGCCGATGATATCGAGATAAATGAGCCCTTGGTTATGATCTAAATAGAAGTTCACGTTCACATATAAGTCAAGCCTATCTGAACAAGCTCAAGCCTAAAGTCAAAGACGCCATTATGCCATATTTATAAGATCATGTAAAGAAAACAAGTCTGCAAGCACAAGACTGAAGACAAAGCATAGTATGCTAGGTTTAAGTTTTTGTAATATGAAGTGACCTCCCTTAGGGGGATATTGTTAGGAATACAAAAGTATAGTCCACTCTTTCATAAATATCATTAGATAGCTCATTAAGTAATATTTGGAAACTAGATAGGCTAGCTTAGGAAAAACCCATGGAAAGCCCATGGACAAAGCCCATGGCCGGCCTAGGATTAGCATATATAACCATTTCCATGATATGGAAAAGGGTGTTGGGTTGATTACATTCCATTTTTCACATAGTAATTAAGACATTTCTTATTTTTTTCTCTTCTCTAAGTGTTCTTCCAACCACTTATCTTTCTCTCTCTAAATAACATATAATCCATTACCTTGTTTGTCGTTAAGACTATTCTACAGGTATCCTTCTTGCGACACCTCACAATCAATGACGCATTCTTATGAAAGGACAGTACGTATACAAAACTTATACGATCGTTTTATAAGGTAAAAGCCATCCATGTTGTGTTTGTGTTTGGCTTAATTTAACCAACCGTGACTAATAAAAAAAATATAGAGTTTTTTGTCCTAGTTTCGGCGTTAACGAAATTTCCTTTTTTAGTACGTTTCTATTTTAGGAAGTTTAGTTTCGGGACGTTAATACCGTTCCTTACATTTGCTATATCCAGTTTCCATAAAATTCAATAGAGAAAACCTATACCATTTAATTCCAATGTATCTTCCTTGATAATATATCACCTAACTATACTATTTTTTAGTAACCTTAACACTTTCCCTAAAATATGTTAATGACGTTTCTAATGATCCTAATTAATATATATGTGTTACTATACGTTTCGCTAATGTTTTGAAAGCTCAATTTGTCCCGAAAGCATCCGAAGAAAACCTCATTTTATTTTCCAAACAGCACTGCGTCAAAATGGTTTTGCCGAAAAATGTTTCAAGTTTCATTTGACTATAACTTGGCCGTTTTAAGTCCGATTTTAGTGTACAATATATGAAAATCTATCTACTCGAAACGAGCTCTCCAAAAACTACCTTTACGCCTAATGAAAACATTCCTAAGTCGACCAAAACCTCAAAACAATTTCGGATCAGCAACTATGTATTTCACAAACGCTTTCAAAAATCACACCAAACTTCACAATAGTGCCTAATCTAGCCTAATCTCCATTCACAACTAATCCACAACAAAACCACACCTAAAACTAACCTAATCCCTTCATTTCTATTGTTGCAACTCACTTTTCAACTCACCTCACCAAAATCATAAAGTCATAAACATGTTACTTCCATTTTTATAAAAGATGTCAAGATGTTATTTCATTTCTTTTAGAAAAATTAACACAAACACCATAGGACTTTATAGATCTATGCAAGAACATAAGTAAATAATGTATGAAAGTAGAAATGAAAGCATAAGTTTCAAAGTAATTTTACAAAATGAAGAACAAGCTTAAGAAATATGATAGAAGATGATGGAAGACTTGGATCTTGAAAAACCCCAAATAATAACCAAACCTTAATTTGTAGATCTTGAAATAAACCCTTGAATCAATGAACCAATACTTGTAATCACCCTAAATAACCTTAGATATGAACCTAGTATACTTGGATCTTGCACTAAATCAAAGAAATGAAAACCCTAAGAGGGTGTTTGTTTGCCGTGAGCTAAGAGAAGAAAAGAGGGAGAGAAAGAAATTTTTTAGGCTATGAAATGAAGAGTGAAACCCTAAGTTGTGATATGTGAGGTATATATAGGAAGTAACTAGGGTTTAGGGTATGTCTTGGATTGTACATGTGACCAACACACACCAAAAGTGTGTGTGTGTTTGCTCGGCCGAATCTCACCACAAGGACCATTTGGTTCAAATTTTTAGATCATGGTTCTAGTTATGCAAGATTAGATGGTCAAAGGTCTTAGTCTAAGTCTTACAAGAGTGTAAGAGTTCACATGGTGGTAATGCATGGTAAGTGTGCATGAGAATGACACTCTCATGTGTCACTATCCCTCACATGCATGAGAAATTAAAAAAAGATACCTTTGAATTAATTTTGGACTTATGGTTGTTTTGGTTTGAGTTTAGGCTTCCGAAATAATAAGAGGGGGGGGACATGAAAGAAATTTTTGACTTATAAACATGAGATGAACAATAACTAAAGTTTACACAAAAAGATTTCGGGTTTCCGGGGTTCCGTTTGATCAAAAAAGCAAAAAACGTAAATTATACGCTAAAACGTAAAAATAAGTATCGGAAGTGATCGTAATCTACGAAAGACTTAGAAAATATAAAATAATACATATAATATCTAGACTAATCATAATCCAAAGTCGAAACGCGTCTGATGACATTTTTCAGATTTACGCGGGTTAACTTCCCGGTAAATTGCCAGATTCAAACGTAACGTATAAAAGTCAAAAATAATGATCGGAAAAGTTTAAAATATTGACCTCCTTCCCCCGTTAAAATAGCTTTGTCCTCATAGCTTAAGACGTATCTTTAGACGCAGGTGCAGGGTTAGCAAAAAGATGAGGATACTTTTTCTTCATTTGGTCCCAGTTAGGATCACTAAATGCATCACGATAAGATTTTGGTAATGGTGAAACCAAAGACACATGTAAATTGAGACGCTTAGTGGGACGATTAGTCCCGACCCGGAAACGTGTGACCATGGAGTGAATCGAAACCAGGTTTGGGTTTTTAGGTGGATCAGGAATTATAATAGGTGATTGAGCCACAGGTTAATTTTGGGTTACGGGTGATTGAGTTGTGGTAGGCGTTTGTTGTTGGACCGTGGACGTGGATGGAGGTGGTGAGTGGGCTTGATTTTCAGTGTTATGAATTGGAGTGATGGGTTCAGGTGGGAGTTGCACAGCAGGATTGGTGGGAATTGTTGGTGGTATAATATCGGGTATGTCGTCTAAAAAGGTATAGGTAGGGAACAAATCAATATGTATGGTTACAGTAGGAAGTAAGGAACAAATAAAAAAACAACTCGTGACCTTGCACGACATTAACCCGCGTGACTAACACTCAATATCACCTCATGACCTAAGCACGAAGAACACAATATCATGACCTTGCACGATTGAAGAAACCTTGTGACCTAAGCACAATAGTAACAATTGTTTTGGGTAGAGGAAGGTTTTTTAGGATCGGTTTAGGGTTTAGCGTGATAGCATGAAGGTTTGGGAAAGTGAATAATCTATTCATTCAACATACGACATAATATATACAAGTGATAGATGATTCTAGATGTGGGCTAGGCCCAATACAAATACATATCGAGCTAACACATAACATATGTAGAATGAAAGTAGAAATGAAAGTATAAGTTTCAAGATAAGCTTACAAATATGAAGAACAAGCTTAAGAAAACACAAGAATGAAGATGAAAGACTTGGATCTTGAAAAAACCTAAATAATAACCAAACCCTAATTTGTAGATCTTGAAATAAACCCTTAGATCAATGAACTAATACTTCAAACCACCTTAGAAAATCTTAGAAATGAACCTAGTATGCTTGGATTATGCAAGAAATCAAAGATAATCAAACCCTATAAGGGGTGTTTGTTGGTCGTGAGCTAGGAGAGGGGGAAAGAAAGATGAGAGATTTTGATGAGGCTTGGAAAATGATATGAAACCCTAGTGTGTGATATATGATGGTATTTATAGGAAAACATTAGGTTAAGGGTGTGTATTATAGTGTACATGTGACCAACACACACCAAAGGGGGGTGTGTGTGTGTGTGTGTGTGTGTTCGGTAAAAGGGCAAGCCGTAAGGACCATATGGTTCAATTTTTGGGACCATGGTTCAAGTATAACAAATCTTGGTTTGAATTTCCTAGTCAAAGCTTTGAAAATGTGTAAGTAACATTTGTCTTGGTCTTGAATGGTTTTGTGTGCATGAAATGGACTCCCTCATGTGTCACTTTCATACACATACATGAGATTTTCAAAAAAATATGCCTTTGATTTTAATTTCAAGGCTTATGGTTGTTTTTGATTTGGTTTAGGCGTCCGAATTTATAAGAGGGGGGGGGATATGAACAAAATTTTTGACTTATCAAAACGAGATGAACGACAACTAAAGTTTACACGAAAATATTTCGGGTTTTCGGGGTTCCGTTTGATCAAAAACGCGAAAAACGCAAATTAAACGTTAAAACGTAAAAATCAATACCGGGAGTAATCGTAAACTACGAAACACTTAAAAAATATAAAATAATGCATATAATATCTAAACTAGTCAAAATCTGAAGTCGAAACGCGTCCGATGACGTTTTTCAGATTTACGCGGGTTAACTTCCCGGTAAATTGCCAGATTCAAACGTAACGTATAAAAGTCAAAATAAATGACTGGAAAAGTTTAAAAATATTGACCTAAAATTTATGGGGTGTGACATCCTTCCCCCGTTAAAAGAGCTTTGTCCTCAAAGCTTAAGACGTATCTTTAGACGCAGGTGCAAGGTTAGCAAAAGGATGAGGATACTTTTTCTTCATTTGGTCCTCACGCTCCCAAGTAAACTCAGGACCTCGCCTTGAGTTCCAACAGACTTTCACAATTGGGATGCGGCTTTGCTTTAGTCGTTTAACTTCTCGATCCATGATTTTAATCGGTTCTTCAATGAAATTAAGCATATCATCAATCTGGATTTCATCCAACGGAATAGCTAGGAGTTCGTCGGAGAAACACTTCTTCATATTGGAAACGTGAAAAGTACTATGAACTCGGCTTAATTGCTCTGGGAGTTCAAGTCGGTATGCAACCATTCCTACTTTAGCAAGAATTTTAAAAGGTCCAATATAGTGAGGGTTCAGCTTCTCCCGTTTGCCGAAACGTATCACCCCTTTCCATGGCGACACTTTCAACATGACCTTATCTCTAACCTCAAATTCCAATGGCTTACGTCTCCTATCGGCGTAGCTCTTTTGTCTATCACGTGCCGCTTGAATACGCTTCTTGATTTGGATGATCTTTTCCGTGGTTTCATGAATAATCTCTGGGCCAGTAAGCTGAGCATCTCCAACCTCAGCCCAAAAGACAGGCAATCGACATTTTTGGCCGTACAGTACTTCAAACGGTGCAGCTTTGATACTCGTATGGTAACTGTTGTTGTAGGAAAACTCCACCAAAGGTAGGTGTCTATCCCAATCTTTCCCAAAATCAATCACACAAGCACGCAGCATGTCCTCCAAAGTTTGGATAGTTCTCTCACTCTGACCATCCGTCTGCAGATGATAAGCCGTACTCATATCCAATTGAGTACCTAGAGCTTTGTTTAGCGATTGCCAGAAATGAGATGTAAATTTACTGTCTCGATCAGAAATAATCGAAACTGGCACTCCATGTCTTGACACTACTTCCTTCAAGTATTGTCTCGTCAACTTTTCCATTGAGTCGGTTTCCTTCATTGGTAAGAAATGAGCAGACTTGGTGAGTCAGTCAACAATTACCCAAATTGCATCCTGACCAGTCGACGTCTTTGGCAACTTAGTAACAAAATCCATAGTGATGTTCTCCCACTTCCATACTAGGATCACCGGTTGAACCAACAAACCAGATGGTTTTTGGCATTCGGCTTTGACTTTGGCACATGTCAAATACTTACTGACGTAGGTGGCAATCTCAGCCTTCATATTCGGCCACCAATATAGTTTCTTTAAGTCTTGGTACATCTTGTTCGATCCAGGATGGATCGAATACTTTGACTTATGCGACTCGTGCATAATCAGAGTCCTCAATTCACCAAAACACGGTATCCAACTTCTATTCCTCAAACATAACATTCCATCCGCACGGGGCTCCAAATTCTTAATCATACCACCCAAATATTTGGTTCCATAATTCTCTTCCTTTCTCGCCTTAACCTGGGCGTTTAAAATTTGCACGGGAAGGTTCAAACCAATCGTCAAAACCAAGGCTCGAACTCGTAGTGGCTTAATTCGTTCATTTCGGCTTAAAGCATCCGCCACCACGTTCGCCTTTCTCGGATGATAACGAATTTCACAGTCGTAGTCACTCAACAATTCCAACCATCTACGTTGCCTCATGTTCAACTCTTTCTAATCAAGAATATGTTGCAAGCTCTTATGATCAGTGAACACAATGCACTTCATGCCGTACAAATAATGTCTCCACATTTTGAGAGCAAACACGCCGCACCAATTTCTAATCATGTGTAGTGTAATTCTTTCTTGTGAAATCTTGAGATGACTTGATGTGTTACGGTATGACTTTCTCCATTTGCATCAGAACTGCGCTCAACCCTTTGCGAGAAGCATCATAGTAAACCATGAAGTTTTCACTACCTTTGGGTAAAGCCAAGATCGATGCACTACATAATTTCTTCTTCAACAGTTGAAATGCAGCTTCTGCCTTTTCGGTCCATTCGAACTTCACGCTCTTCTGAGTCAACTTCGTCACAGGTTTGGCAATCTTTGAGAAACCTTCGTTAAATCGCCGGTAATAGCCGGCAAGACCTAAAAATTAATGAATTTCTGTCGAAGTCTTGGGTAATGCCCAATCCTTGATTGACTCAATCTTAGCTGGGTCCACGTGAATGCCTTCACTATCAATCACGTGACCGAGAAATTATACCTTCGACAGCCAAAATTCACACTTTGAAAACTTGGCGTACAATTCTTCCTTCTTAAGCAACTCCAAAATTAACTTAAGATGCTCTGCATGCTCTTCCTTGCTCTTGGAGTAGATCAAGATGTCATCAATAAAAATGATCACAAATTTATCTAAGTAAGGTTTTCACACCCGATTCATCAAGTCCATGAATACTGTCGGTGCGTTTGTCAATTCAAAAGGCATGACTTGGAACTCGTAGTGGCCATAACGAGTCCTAAACGCCATCTCTCACTTGTCTTTAGAATCCTACTACAGTCACGAACTCTGAGTTGGTGATAACCAGACCTCAAGTCGATCTTCGAGTAAACACTTGATCCTTGTAACTGATCAAATAGGTCGTCGATTCTCAGAAGTGGATATCGCTTCTTCACAGTCAGCTTGTTTAGTTCACGGTAATCGATATAATTCCGAAAAGATCCATCTTTCTTTTTGACAAACAAGACCGGGGTTCCCCAGGGTGAGGAACTCGGTCTTATAAATCCTTTGTTAGAAAGTTCTTATAGTTGAGTAGACAATTCTTGCAGTTCTGGCGGTGCTAATCTATACGAGGCTCGTGCCACAGGAGTAGCACCTAGGACCAAGTCGATTTGGAATTCGACTTGTCGTGTTGGGGGTAATTCAAGAAAATCTTCTGGAAAGACCTCCGAACAATCACGTACATCGGCACATCCCAAGTAGCTTCTTCTCCTCTACTTTGTCTTCGGTTTCCTTCTTTATAATTTGTGCCAGAAAAATTAGGCAACCTATCTTAATATATTTTCCCTGAGTCCTTAGTCAACGAGTATAATGCCACTTTGAATTCTTTCCTTTGCCACTTCTATCACCTTGGACTATCAAAACTTCATCTCCATAGGGAATCCGCACGACCTTCTCATCACAAACGATCACCGCATGATGGTTCGCTAACCAATCCATGTCGATGATGATGTCAAAACTACCAAGTTCTACTGGCATTAGGTCAATATTGAATGGGTGACCTAGCAATCCTAACGTACAGCCTCTAAGGTTAAAATTAGTATAAGTACGGTGGTTTAGTTTCGAAACTCTCACGACGCTAGTTCGACAGCAATAGCTAACGTCTAAAAGTATCGGGGATTATATCAAGCAATGTACTAAAAATTAGTCGAACACAAAACTTTGATCGGCAACCTGAATCAAATAATACAAAAGCATACGGTCTTTGAGAAGAAACGTACCTGTACGACATGAAACAATGTAGCGTCCCTCCACCTAGCACATATGCTTTTCCTCTTGCTTCACCAATACCACTCTTGTTTCCAGATTTGTTTCCAAGGTTCTGATCTTTTAGCTTTAGGCAATCACTCCTGTAGTGTCTTATTGCTTTCCTCAACTAGTAAACAAGTTAAAACACTCGAGTTACTACTTGACCATCTCCGATTGGAAGTATGATACTATAATGGCCTTACAGTCCCTGGTCAGATGTCCAACCTTGTTGCACTTCCCACATCTCATAGTGCATGGCCCTTTATGATGAAATTTACACTTGTTGCGGATAGGTAGTGGTCCATTATATACTCTCCTTTCATTATTGAAAGCCATGTAGGCTCTTGCTACATTCTGTCTTTTGTTTGATGGTTGCTGCCCACGGTTGTCCTTCTGGCTGTTATTGAACTTTCTTTTGTTTTTAGCATTTTTCATAGCATAACCTTTTAACTTTTGATCCATTAAGTTGTTAGCCATACGGACATCATCTTGTAGTCTTGTAGGCTCTACAACAATCACATTTCCTTGGATATTATCCGGGAGACCTCCAATAAACTTCTCAACTTGATCCTCCTCTCAGAACCATCTTGGTGCACAACATGGTAAGCTCTTGAATCTTTGATTATAAAAGCCAAATGGTTGTTCTTTATACGATCAGATTTACCATCAGCTCATATTCATCTTTTGAATTTTAGAGTCCTTCGGGACAGTACACTTCAGCCATCATCATCATAAGCGCTCTGTCATGACATGGCAAATGCAACATCAGTTCCAATAGTTCACTTATGTGAATTTCCACCCAAGTTAGTTGCACTGTTCAACAGTGTTGTAAGTAGCATACTTGACATGGTATTTCCCTGGACAATTGCTGATATGGAATAATGTTTTACATCTACTCAAACCACCTTATCAATTCTGACAACCCTTTAGTTCCTTGAAGTTGAGTGGTTACATTTTCATGAAGTCCTGGTAAGTACACTCTCGAATGACAGGCCTAGCATCTCTATCATTCTCATTGTGATTTCTATTTCCATTTCCTCCTCCATTTTCATTGCCATTACCGTTTTCGTTACCACCCTCATCATTACCGATGCAAGTCTGATGTACCTGTTAGCTTGTGTGTTTTCGTAATAGCTTATGTCACGCGTCGGTTTTTGAATCATTTCCTTAATTGAAGCAGGGCGGTCATCCGGAACATGTTTAGTCATTGTTTTACATCACAAGACATCACTCATGGTGAGATTCAATACGCGATATAACCACCATAAATGGTAATTAAGATTTATAAAGGAAAATACAATAGAACATGTTTTGCCAGAACAAGTAAATAACAATAAAGACGAACATGCGAGAGAATCAAAATAAGCTTTTCATATCTTAGCAAAACGTCATAGTTGGTTACAATCAATCCCATAACGAGGATGCTTGATTTACAACATTTCTATTATTAACATCTAGACCTAGCCATCAGTCTAATGTACTACTTAACCATTATACTACCTAACTAACGGCGAAATCCTAAACGCCTCTCAACAAGTGACTCCAACCTCCTAAGTCTCCTCCGAGTATCATCATGATCCCTACGAACCTGACGAAACTCCTCCTGAGAAAGTGCCATGTGATGACGAAGACTGTCGACACGATCTCTCTCGATACAAAACAAAGCTCGAACCCTTAGGTTCTCCCATCCTAGACTCCTAACCCTATAAGCCAAACCAGCTCTTTATCTGCTAGCCACCAACAAACCAGCCTCCAACTGTCTCTGGGCAGTCTCAAACTCTGTAATCCTATCAAGAGGAACCTCAGACATGTAATGAGATATATCATAAAGAGTACCCTCAAGATCAGGAGCATCTCCTCCAGTGGACTCAGAAATACCACCAGTAGCCAATGGATCTACTACGATCTCCATTGTGCCTCCCGCACTAGCCTCTGCCTCAAACTCCTTGATGACATCAAATAACTTCTATTTTATAGCATCATTTATCCCATGTAATTAACCCATTTGTATAATTATTGCAAAGAATTGTTATTTAATCGTTTATATTTGAGAATTACAGTAATTACAGAGTACTTGGTGAATATCAGCAAAAGGCGCGCATTCTGGAGCTTAAACGAAGATATTTTGAAGATTACTATTCTGACAACCAATACGTCGTATCCATCAAGGAAGATACGACGTATCTGTGCCTGCATTCACCAAAGACCATAAAGGAAACAAGTCCAATACGCCGTATCCAGGAAAGACAATACGCCGTATTCAAGCTATATAGGAATAAAATTCTAGAAGATATCAAACGTGGTCCCTACTCGAAGAAACTTCAATACGCCGTATCCAACCCATTAGATACGTCGTATCAAACCGACTCCAGACGACTATAAATACAAAACTCAAAAACGAGTTATAAGTGTGCTAAATCATATTCTCGATACCTAAACTACAAAAGTTGTTTTTCAGAGGAAAAAAAAGAGCAGAAGAGGTCTTGCAACGCATTTCAATCCATAGAAGACAACGTGTAATTTCTTATACTTTTGTAATCGTTCAGTTTTTGGTATCATTCGTTAACTCGGTTAGTTTACCTTGGCTAAAACAATTACTCTTGTATTAATTATGATGTTTGAAGGCTAATACCTTCGCGTATTAGCCATTATTATAAAGATCTGAATGTTTGGTTTTGTTTATATCTCAATTTCATAATTATCATTGATTTATTGATTATGTTTATCACATGATACTTGTTTATGTGCTTAAGTATGCGACCTATCATTCAACTAGGTCTGGTCCTACATATTTAAAGCGCTGCAACTTCGGTGTTGTTTGGGCGTAGGCTAAGAGTCCGGGATAGCTCTCCATATAGTAATGCGTATAGGTGGAACAAATAGGATCACTAATAACGTCCTGCTTGCTTGATTGAACTGGTTGTACCATAGAAGGTAGCGACTTAGTACTAACTAATAACGTTCTGATCATTGGTATAGTTTGGATTGTGGACTACCATCTAATACAAGTTACCGTTAAGCAGTAAGTGGGTAAAGTCTCTATGAGCTAGGGTTCGTTCGACATACACGGTGTCGTCCTTTAGATGAATTATAATCAATATATAAGGATGCTTTATGCGGATGCTTTAATTGTGACAGAATTAATGTGTCTAGGTCTTAGGATGAAGTCTCGCCTAAGTCTAAGAATGATATGCCTCTTCGAGATAAGTAATCATTGCACTGAATAAACAAACCAACTTCTAATCAGATTAATGATGGCTAATATAGTTTTCTATCATAAGGCTTGACCGCTCTTTTATCTTTTGTTAATTTTCTTGCGTGGGTTAAAGTGTCTTGAATTTATTGTAGTCACCAACCAAACCCGTTCCAGTCTCTCAGGCTGAAACCCTTCTTTTACCTGTTAGAATTAGGATAAGAACTAACATAGGATTAGAAGGTATTTCTAGGGGTATCTTACTCTATAAATGAGAGTAAAAAAGGGTTTTATACAAGGGTTAACTAACCAGTGTAGTTAGTTAATATCACATAATATTTATAAATGACATAGGCCATTTGGTTTAATCATAGAAATTTACCAATCTAGACAAGTCACTCAAATTACAACAACAATACTCATTATGATGGTCTCGAATAGTATACCAAGCCAAGTTCCAAAGTTTACTACAATCACCGGCACACACATATATTTGTGGAATTTTAGTAAAATGAGAGAAACAGAATAGGCTTAATCCTCACAATATGGAAATAAAGGTTATGTGTGCGGGTTATGCAACTAATAATCTAAAAAAAACATGTTAATTTTTTTAAAATTTAAGCATCACTTAAGCATATTCGTGTGAAAATAAGGACAAGTAGCGTTCTAATTCTCCTCCCTCCACTTGAGATATACAACGCTTACGTTGTATAAATTTAGCATGAAATACAAGAAATATAAAGAATTAGAACGAAAACTCCCCTGAGATTTTCTCGGTATGATCCTGCATGATGAGTTTATGAACAACTATGTGTGTTGTTTTGCGAAAAGCGTCTGAATACCAGCATGAACAACACACATAAGATTCCAGATTATCTGCATACCACCACTTTCTTTATTCACGTTTAGTACTTCTCAGTCTTAACATAAAGAAAATCGCAGCAATTGTATCTCTAAATAAACGTCGGTTAGAATGAGAAAATAAAAACGATAATTGTACAGGACAGTCGATACGTCGTATCCATGGTGGTAGATACGCCGTATTGTAACCTGTAAGAAAAATAACCAATACGGGTCAGAGGTTAAATACGCCGCATTCAGAATTCTGAATACGTCGTATTGACAAGTCTGACAATAAAGTTTTAAAAGTACTGAAAAATAAAAAAGTAATGTGTCCAGGGTATTCAATACGCCGTATTCATTGGGTTGGATACGCCGTCTCGACATACTGGGTAGACAGACTCGATAAAAAATTGAAATAACATTCTGGGTTGTCTCCCCCGGCAAACACTTTCGTTTATTGAAGAGTCTTTAAGTTAGACTCCCTTCAGCTTTAGTCTATCTCGTGCATGCTCACTTGGCCTCCACGACACCAATTTGCAAAATTGAATAACACCCATATACCACTTATCCTTATAGACTAACTTGGGGTCGAAGCGGATGCCAAATGGCACATATAAATTTTTAACAAAATTCATTAGCATACCCTCGTTAAAATATTTCCAAATCATGATATTAATACTTAATTTTTCTATAAAAGTTTCAATTGTGAAAGTTTTACTAATTGTATCATGACTTGTTTTTCAAAGTTTATTTGACACTTGTGCATAGGTACCAACATCGACACTTATTATATTACGTAACGATTCGATAAATATATCCCCCGAAGACTACTTGATACCTAATTTATCATCATCATTGTCCTTATCCAATTTTAAATCATCGAAAAAAATAGATCTGTATCAATACTCAAGATGTTGAATTTTTCTTTTTTAGAAAATCGTTTCTTTAAAGCTTTTTTTGGATATAACATTGTAATTTTCATCATCATATTCGGAAAATGATGTTTTATTTTTCCAATTAACTTCATTGACATGTTGAGAACTTAATGTGGGTTGAGATGAGAAATCTAATTCTAATTTTAATGCATCATCATAAACTATAGCTGGGAATTTTGTTTCAAAAAAATCCAAGGTAGTTAATATCTCCAATATCAAGACACCAACTGATCTTACCATACTTAGCAGTTTCCCATTTATACATTTGATTGTTTCTAAGAGCTTTCTCAATTTCGTACTGAACATATTCTTTCATAGTAATATATGGGTTGTCCATTTCCTGTAATAAATTGGCTAGGAACACGGATAAAAAGGTCAAACAGAAAGATGTCGAATACGCTGTATAAATTTTAAAAAGTGGATATGCCATATTCAAAGGGATGAATACGTCGTATCGGGTATTGATATTTGCTTAATTGTACATTAAATTACCCGGGATTTTGCCAAATAAAAGCCATAAAAATGCCAAAAGAATAGAAAAAATGTGCTTTTGTGTCTAATTGTGCAGGAAAGGATTAAAAAGACAAAAAGAAGCAAAAACAGTCCGAAACCGACAAGAAACGGGAAAAAGACAAAGACAAGAGTGAAGAGTGAAGAATTCACAAGCCGGATCAGCCCGACACAGCAGGAAAGACAATTAAAGGAAGAAACAAGAAAGAAAGGACCATTAGTGACAAGCTTTCAAAGTTTGAAGGTTTATTTGAAGTTTTAGAGTTTCAAGGACCAAAGTTGCAAAAGAGGAAAGTGTTTTAATAAGGAAGAAAAAGAGAAAGAAAAATACAAGGGCCAATGTTGTCAACTTGAAACCTTATTTAACACTACACCAAAACGGGGCAATCGCAGGGACCAAAAGTGCCATGTTTCCAAAGATTTAAACAAACAGCCGCTTTTATCGTAACAACCTAACAACCTTTAACCTCTTTTCCCGCCAAAACTTCACACAAACCCAACTTCGATTTTTCCCACCCCCGCTCCTTTATAAGCATTCAAACCTGCTCTTACATCCTCTCCAATCATAAACGCCCACGTGGCAACACATAATTGGCCAGGACACCTCACTACACTCATCCAACGGCTACAAATCAAATTCAAAAGATCAAGGGTCGAGATTTAAAAGGACTATTCTAGAAGACTTCCCTCCTCTTCACCAATTCTCTATAAATAGTCTGTTAGAGCTCACTTTGAGAGTTGTTGTTTTTAGTTTTAATTTTCAGTTTTATATTTCTTTCAATTTTAAGCATTTCTTCTCAAGCATTTTCTTTTTCAGCTTTCATTACTTGTACTGTTGTTCTTTAAGCTTGTACTCAATCCTTTTAGTAATATCATTTCAATTTTCAAGTTTCCTTGCTCTTCGTTTTCAATTTTAAGCAATTTTTCTCAAATAAGCTCTTAATAAGCTCAATTGAGCTTATTACTTTTCATAAGCTCAAATTTAGCTTATATCCTGTTTTTAGTCAATCATTTGCTCACTCTAATCATTTACATCAAGGATCATGGACACTTGAGTGTGATTGAGCTCATTTTGGAAGTTTAAAGAGTAATAAGCTTTTTCACAGCTTATTGAGTTTTAAGCTGAGGTCTAGAGGCAAGGTGCCATTTAGGAACACTTAAGCTACTTCACTTGGATAGCTTAAGTGTGAAGACTCTTCAATCTCAGGTTTCCTATTCTACATTTCACTTTAGCATTTATAGCTTATTTCAAATTTGCTTATTCTTCTAAATTCTTATGCTTAAATCCTGTCATTTAGCTTACTTAGCTCAAAGTTTTATTAGCTTTAGTCTGTTTTAGTTTTAAATCAAGCTAGCTTTCACTTTTACTTTCTATCATAGCTAGTAGTGTAATAAGCCTAGCTGAAGAAGTAGCTTATTTTTACATATAAGCTTTAGGTTTTATAGCTTAAACAGCTTTATTAGGTTATATTGAGTAGGAGTAGATAAAAGGATTTAAGAGTTTTAGCTTATAAAAAGGTTTTAAGCTCAATCTAGTTTGGACAGTCACAATAAGGGAGTGTTTGGGAATAGCTGATTTTGACTACAAAAGTCAACTTCACTTTGTCACAATCTTTTATAAAGCTGAGTTAGTACATACAACAAGGTTTAAAACAGGCTTTAGAAGTTAGATATTAGAATTCCAAAGTTTAGTTTGTTAAAATCTTACATTTACACCAGGGCAGTTAAAGCTTAAGTAGACTTAAGTTTTCAGTGATTTTACTATTTTAGAACTTAAAATTTGATCAAAACAGGTTTAGTGCATTTAGATAGTTAGTTAATATAGTTTTTAATATAGAAGTAAGACTGCATTTATACTTTTGGTCATTTGCACCAGCAACAACAGTATTAACTGTTGTTGCTACTCCATTTTTTTCATTGTCTTTGAGCATTCAAAAATAGATACTAGACTTTAGAATTTAGCATAATTTTGGAATTCCATTAGCTTAATTCATTTTATCATTTAGTTTTAAATTTCAAGCATTTTAACTAGCTTAGTTTTCCTGTCTAAAGTAGTTAAACAGCTTATTTGAATTTCATCTTATTGCAATTTGAATTTTCATATCTAGTTGATAAATTGAAAATCCTTTTACCTAGATAGATTTTAGAAAGTTAGGGTAGCTTAATCTCAAAATTTCAGCTTAAAAGGTTTAGTAATAAGCTCTTTAGCTTATTAGTAAAAAGCTCAAAAACAGTTCATAAAAACCTTTCACTTTTTCATTTCATTTTTCTTGTTAAATTTGTTAAAGCTAGGCTAATCTTAGTTCAGAATCCATTAGTACACATCATAAGCATAAAAGAGTATCTTTTGGTTTTCATTTTCATCTAATAATAAGCTCAATATAAGCCAAAATCTAAAAAGCTTATTAAACCTTTACTTTCTGTGACAGAAATCAAAGTGCTCCTCAATAAGTTTGTAGTTTTAAGTTTTTGCTGAAAACCATTTTTTAATAAGCCAAAAATAAGCCATAAGCGTAGGGTTTAATTTGTCATTTCTTGTCCATATTTTTCCAGTAAAATTTGTAATTTCTAGGAATTAAAATAGATTTTAGTTAATTCCTTTTTCTTAGAAAATTCATAAAAAATAGAAAAACAGTTGAAAAATTAAAATTCTTTTTGAGATAATTTTCTTTTTAAATCTAGTATTTTTGAAAAATAAAAGAAAAATTTTAGTGATAATTTTTAGAAAAAGTTTATTTTTGTTAATTCATTAAACTTTTTTCTTATAAAAAATCATAAAAAATTCAAAAATACATAAAAAATTCTAATTCTTTTTTCTAAAATTTTCTTTTAAAATTTGTGATTTTTAGGTATAAAATTTGTTAAAAGTCGTGTTTTAGATTTTAAATTTCAGTTTTAGCTCGCGATTTACGTTCCGTGCATTTGAATTTTGTGCTAGTTAATTGTTTTTAATTCATGCTATTATATTTTGTAGTTTAATCAAAAATTCAAAAATCCCTTTATCATTCTTAGCTCGATTCCGAATTATTCCTAAATTCTCAATTCACGATTTCGTTGGGACACGACCCGAGGAAAAGTACTTCCCGGATAAAAAATATACAAATTGTGTTTTCTTTAGTGAGATTTTTACCTTATATTTCTCTTGTTTGAGAAGTATTTTGGAAAGAATTCTTACGGGAGTAATACTATACGTATATAAATTTGACGATACCATCAACCTAGTCAACCCTTTAGGAAAAAGGTCAATAAACTTACGGGTGTGATATAAATGATTCCGGGAAAGTGATCACCCGGGTCGTTGTCCCCAGCGAGGCGTGCAATGGAAAGTCGAGAGTCGGTTTGACATTTGATGTTTGAATAATAAAGATTT